>CAMOHE010044176.1:0-48650 GCA_946598075.1 Artocarpus hirsutus
TTTTTTCACTTGTTATATATATATATATATATATATATATATATATATTTATCACTGTCGTCTCTCATTTCCCCGTCTCTGTATTTATGTATAAATAATTGCTCTTTCCTTTAAAAACCGCCGAAATTAAGAAAACTCCGGGAGGGGCCAAGCCAAAAACCAAAGCAAAACACGCCATCGCCAGAAAAGAAACCGAGAGAAAAAAACTTTCTCGGTAACCAAACACCCTTCAAAGGCAAAATTCTCATCAACCAAACTCTCCGTCCGTCTCTCAATTCAATCCCTTCCTGTTGATGGAGGTCCGACCTCCTAGGCCTTCCGTCGAGAGAAATTCCGGCGCATCCTCAAAACGCAACGTTTCAGCAGCGCCCTAGGGTTTTCGTTGAGCTCTGCAGAATTTTCCGATTGATTTTTGTCGTCGTCGAGGCCGATCATGTTTCCGTGGAACATCGCGAAGTCGGCCGAGGCAATGTTCTCGCGGTGGGCCGTGAAGAGGGTGTGCAAGTTCTTTCTGAAGAAAAAGCTGGGACAGTTCTTGTTGGGCGACATTGATATTGATCAGCTTGATGTTCAGCTTACTGAAGGCACAATTCAGCTCAATGATCTCGCGCTTGATGTTGATTTTCTCAATAAGAAGGTAATTATGCTAGCTAGTTTTATTAGGGAGGAAAAAAAGTGATCACCTTTTGAATTAGCAAAAGATTGTTGGTAAGAGAGATGGGGAGATGTTCAATTTTGAGCGTTTTGTGATTTAGACCAGTTATCTATTGATTGATTTATTTATTTATATAATTCATATTGTCTCAACGTTTTATTGGCGTATTGATATGCGTAAATTTGACTCCTTTTATTTGTAAATTCCTTCAGATGGTTCTTCATGAGCTTAAATTTTAATAATTCTTGGTAAAAAGTCCTATGCTCGAGGGTCACTCGCAATTTTTTACTTCTCGACCAAAGATTCCCGATATGAATATATAGCTAACTGAATACCATGACTTATATTTGCATATTATGATTCTGTATATATCGAATTATTGCGTGCACTCTCTCATTTGAGAGTCCGGGGTTTATTGTAATTTGAGTTCTTGTGTTGTGTCTAGAGGGCTAATCCTATTTTTTCTCTCGTGTTCTAAATTTGGCATCTCAATTAATGTTTGTTGTATCGTATTCACGTGGTTGCTTTCCTCAGCTTGGTGCTGTAACATCAATACTAGTTAAAGAAGGATCAATGGGCTCTCTTTTAGTGAAAATGCCTTGGAAGGGTAGAGGTTGTATGGTTGAAGTGGATGAGCTTGAGCTTGTGCTTATTCCGAGCAAAGAGAATTGTTCACCTTCTGTATCTCAAACTCATCACTCTAGTCTGGATCAAGCACTGCCTGATGACTTGGGCAAGCTTGAACATGACATGATGGACAATGCTGCAAATTCTACTTCTGGGGACATCCATGAAGGTGTCAAGACAGTTGCAAAGATGGTGAAGTGGTTCCTTACAAGTTTCAATGTAAAGATAAAGAAGGTGATAGTTGCATTTGATCCGCATTCAGAGAAGGATGGAAACAAATCAGAGTTGCGTAGAACCTTGGTACTTCGGATTTCAGAAATAGAATGTGGAACTTGTGTTTCTGAAGACGCTAATCCAAATCCTGAAGCAAAAGGTGAGAGCTTTCTTGGGATAAGTCGACTAACAAACTTCGTCCAATTTCAAGGAATGGTACTTGAACTTCTTGACTTAGATGGTAGTGACAATAAGACATGCTTTCCAGGCACGTCATCGAGTGTTACAACTCCAATCATGACTGGGAAAGGAGGTGGATTTTCTGGGAACTTGAAATTAAGTATACCTTGGAAAAATGGGTCCTTAGACATCCGGAAAGTGGATTCAAATGTTTTCATTGATCCTATAGAAATGCGTCTTCAGCCCAGTACAATCAAGTGGCTTTTAATTTCGTGGGAAGCTCTAAAGAGTTTGGAGAAGGATGGAAGTGACCATATGCTTCACAAGGAAATTGATTCTATTCACCTTGATTCAGCATCTCACTGCCTTTCATCTAGACCTCTTTCAACTGGAATTTCAACAAGCAATGCAGTTCCTACCTTTGGTGGCTTTTCAGAAAAATCATCTTCTACCACGGTGCAAGACTCGTGTAATGAAACTCTACCATCTGGACCACATCTTATATCGGATTGGGTGCCATTATCAATCAAAAGAAGCAAGAATGTTGGTTTTGAAGAAGAGGTTGATTTTGGGGCAAGGTTGGTATTCATTTTGTGCTGTCAACTGTCTTGATTTTATCTTCAGTCTCTGTGTTTCTATTTTATGTTTCCAGATTGAGCAGTACTTCTGGTCTGTCTTTGTGCAGTGTGGACCAGTTTTTTGAGTGTTTGGATGGGATGAGGAGTTATCAATCGGCAATGGGGAACAGTGGGATGTGGAACTGGACATGTTCAGTTTTCAGTGCTATTACTGCTGCATCAAGCCTTGCTTCTGGATCTTTGCATATTCCATCCAGTGCGTGCATTTTTTTTGTCATGTCAAAATAATTTATAAACTGCAATTTTTTGATGGTATACTTTGCATCAGATGCATTGCTTGACAATCCTGAACAATTTTCTAAAGCTGGTTTAGGTATTGAGGTGTATTGCACTGGTGAAGTAAGGCGCAACGCTTGAACTAAAAGCAATAAAATATTGAAGTCTATAAAACATAAATTCCCAAAATCATAAGTTATCTCATAGATAGCCTTGCATTCTTTGAAAGCAATAGTCCTTAATAGGTTAATGATCTCATGGCATTTCTGGGGTACGCATTGTGCCAAATTGTTGTGAAGATATGGATTTTAGTTTTCAAATTTATGTAGGCTTGTCTACAATTGAGCTTAAAGAAAAATAGATAACTTTTTGTGGCTTCATATTTAAGCATCGGATGTATTACTTTGAACCTTAAGTTGATTTTCCCTTGCAAAGAATACTAAAAATAAATTCGGGTCCAAAGTGATTGTGCATATCTGGGGAATGGGGATTACAATCAAATGCTAAATCTGGGCTAATTGATAGTAATCAGAGTAGCATAGTGTTTTTTGTACAAGTGAACTTAGATTTGTGACATTTTTTAGCTTGACCAAGAATATAGATTCCTTCCTTAAAAAAAAAAAAAAAAAAGAATTATAGATATATGAGCTTCAGTTGAAAATGCCATGCTACTATACTATATGTTATTTCTTTTTAAATACTTCTTCATTAACTTTTATTCTCATGTTAATTTGCAGAACAGCAGTATGTTGAAACCAATCTGAAGGCAAATTTTGCTGGAGTTTCTGTTTTCCTGTCCTTTCAAGATGAGGACCAGAACTTTGTGTTTAACGCTGATGGTGATAAGACTAGTGCTAGCTTATATGTTCCGTACCTAGGTGCAGAATGCCAAGACATTTTTCTCATTGTGCAGGTAATAGCTGTGACAGGGTAGTTTGTTATTTCCTCTCGTCTTTGTTTTGACATTTATAACTTGCCGGTTCTGCTTGATACCCCACTAAACTAACTTAAAACAGTTGATAAGGTCAACAGGTATGTCCTCAAGAAATGAGATATGAAGGAACTATAAACTTCATAGAGATTGCTAATTACTTGAGCTACAAAGGTGTTCGCATAGATTTGGGACTGCAGGGGTTCCATGAAGAAATTAACAGCCAAAATATTTATATTCGGCAACTGCAAGCTGATATTCAAGGTGTTCTTCCACCACGTGCCTCATTGCATGAGGACTCGTATGAGTCAACTGGTTCCATTGCAAAAGATTTTCCATCTGGAAAGAAAAAGAATGCTGTCAAAGTTACAGTACTCAAAACTTCAGGGATCACTTATTGGCAGTTCTCTGTGAAATCAAGTTCATCTGATGGGAGTTCAATAAGGCCAGCCGCATCCTTCGAAGTAGAACTATCACCATTTATTTCCTGGGTGGACTTCTCCCTGATAAGTATGCTGTTAGAACTGATAAAGTCGGTCTTAAAATCTGTTGGGAAAAAAGATGTATTTTATTCGGAAGTGTCTGATGGAAGGCAAAGATCATCTCGTGGGGATGTCAAAAGAGGTTCTAGTTCATGTCTTACCACCTTGTCTTCAACAGAAAGTCTGCAAGGTAATATATTGATCAGTAATGCGAGGGTGATCCTATGTTTTCCTTTTAAGAGTGATAAAGATGTTAGAAGCTTTGCTTCCTGGAACCAATTCATTGTTCTTGATTTTCATTTACCATCGAGTGGTGGTGGGAGAATAGTTTGGGATAGTGGTCCAACTATAGATGCAACAACACCAAGGAGGTGTCCTTCAACAGCCACACGTTCTTTACATTTGAAGTTTAGCAATATTGACGTTTCCTTGGTCAGTCCTGCAAGTAAAGATTATACTGGAATAAACTCTGGTAACATGCATAAGCAAAAATTTTGTATGGAGAATGTATTGTCTGTCTCAAACAGAACAGGTTGTTTTTCAGTCATCAGTATGCTTTTGGAGGACGGTAATGTGACTGGACCTTGGATTGCAAAAAAGGCCAAGTTCATAGCTACTTTTGAGGAATCCAAGAGCAGTGATAATTCTGTGCGAAAAGATTATGAGTTTGCTTCTGCATCTACTGTGAATGATGTGGAAGATCTAATTTCTGAAACTCGACAGGAGATAATGCTGAGTTCTGCAACATTCATACACATTTGTTTCTCTGCTACTACAATCCAATTGACCAGTCCTCAATATAAGACCTTATATGCTCTTATAGATCAGATTATAAATGGGTTATCAAGTGTGGATTTTGAAGAATCCATTGTTAAGGAAGCTTCTTCCATCTCTCAGACATCTATTCTTGTGGACTGCAGCGCATTAGAAATTTTGATAAGCCCCGACATAAAGGAGAATATCAAAGGCTCAATGCAGAGTGAACTACCTGGATCATGGCATCGCCTTAAATTACAACTTCAGAAGTTTACTTTGATGTCTGTCTCAAATATTGGAGGTATTAGAGGTGCCAGATTCTTCTGGCTTGCTCATGCTGAAGGCAAATTGTGGGGTTCCATAACAAGTGTTCCTGATGAAGAATTTGTTCTGATCTCATGTAATAACTCCTCAATGAAACGCGGTGATGGAGGAGGTTTGAACGCCTTGTCATCTAGGTTGGCTGGTTCTGATTTTGTGCACCTGTGGGATCCTGAAAGTAACCATGATTTTACGTCTATAACTCTCAGATGTGACACAGTTGTTGCAGTTGGAGGTCGTTTGGATTGGTTGGATGCAATCTTCTCATTTTTCAACGTGCCTTCTACTGAAACTGAAAAGGCAGCTAACGAGTCTATGCAAAAAGGTGACTTGGATGTGTCTAGTGGAGCTTCTTTTGTTTTAAATTTTGTTGATATTGGACTGAGTTATGAGCCATATGTAAATAATTTGATTATCAAAACTGAAGTTTTAGATTCTGAATCCAGTCCTCTTGTCAATCAAGGGAGAGGCGAGGAAAATGTTGCTTGCCTGTTGGCTGCATCTTCCTTGAACCTCTCAAATTCAACTTTGGCAGATTCAACAGAAAATGAATATAAAATTAGACTTCAAGATCTTGGGTTACTTATTTGTGTAGTATCGGAGTCCGAGAATGTTGGTGGTACTTACAATGCAGACCGCCTTCATAAAAGTCGCTATGTTAAAGTTGCTCAGGAGGCATTGATTGAAGCAATTTTAAGGACCAATTGTAAGAGTGGGTTACTGTGGGAGTTAGAATGTTCTAAATCTCACATCTACCTAGAAACTTGTCATGACACCACTTCTGGTTTGATTTGTTTGGCTGATCAACTCCAACAACTATTTGCCCCCGACATGGAGGAGTCTGTTGTGCACTTGCAGAATAGATGGGATAGAGTTCAGGAGGAACAGAAGGGGGAAGGTTTAAATGAGGAAGCTAGACTATGCACCGGTGATTCACCATCCACTTCAGAAATGTATTCAAGTCTGGCTATACAGAGTGAACCTGGGTTGGTTGGCTTAATGGATGAGATATGTGAAGATGCATTTCAAATAGAGGCATTTCAATATGATTCATATGGATCAAAAATTCATTTTCCAGTTGATGAACAACTTAGTGGAGAGCTGGGCACCTTGACCATTGCGACTCCTGAAGTCTTCTCTCATGATCTGTGTGTTGATGGTTCAGTGACCCGAGTAGGATTGGAAAGTAGTCAAACCTCTTCCTCAGGACAAAGTAACTTTCCGGAGTTCATTGAATGCTATTGTTTTCCTGAGTTCCAGCCATTTACAGAATTATCTGTTAAGAGACAATCGGCATATGACCCTTCTAAAGACAACTCCCCTGATGTCAGTAGTGGAGATTTCGGAAGAAGAAATAGTGGATGGTATGGAAATGACTCCTTAAGAATTGTAGAAGATCACATTTCAGAAGTGAGAAACGGGCGCAGCATGCAGAAATTTGAGGAAACCAAGCTTCCTCATATTGAAAGTACAGAAGCCAGTGATTCCATAAAGGCCACAGGACGTGTACTTCTCAAAAACATTGATGTCAGATGGAGAATGTATGCTGGTTTTGATTGGCAAGATTGTAAAAAAAATGGTCAGCAATGCGCAGATTACGGTGGAAGGGATACAACAAGTTGTCTAGAGCTCACACTTTCCGGGATTGAAATTCAATATGAGATTTTTCCAATTGGTGGAATTTATGTGTCTAAGCTTTCTCTTTCAGTTGAAGATTTTCATCTTTATGATATGAGCAGAGATGCTCCTTGGAAACTGGTAAAAATCTTATCTTGGTACAAGTATTTTACCATTGTGCCTTCTACAATAAGATTTTAAAGGTTTTTATTTTTTGAAATACAAGGTATTAGGATATTATGAATCAAAGGATCATCCTCGGGAATCATCTTCAAAAGCATTTAAGCTGGATTTGGAAGCCGTCAGACCGGATCCTCTAATACCTCTTGAAGAATATCGGTAAATATTATGCTATTTAAGATGAACTGTATCACATATGTTAAAACCTTGTCCCAGGGTACGGTTATGATGTCCCTTCTTTGTACAGAACTATTATGTGCAGCTGTATTAATTTTCCTTTCATGTGTATGTTTTGTGTTACAATAGTGTTTTTCTAAGATCTTGAGGTTTTTTTAAAAATTATGACCAAGTTTATGATTTTGGTGCAATTGTATTTCCAATGTTCTTGAGGTTCTGTGAATGATAATAATCAAATTGATGGCTTTTGTCTTTTAGATAATTTTTCGTGAAGGGATCTTTCTGTTGTAACGATCTTAATTGGGCCCGAACCTGTATTTGTTTCTGCCTTCAGATTGCGTCTGGCGTTTTTGCCAATGCGATTGCATCTTCATCAGTCCCAACTTGATTTTCTCATCAGCTTTTTTGGTGCTAAAAGCTCACCAGTTGACAAGTCTTCTGGTTGTCATCAAGATTCAGACAGTTCAAAATTGACGCCAACCAAGTGTAATAAGATTGCAGGGCATAATATTGTTGAGGAGGCCTTTCTTCCTTACTTTCAGGTAATTTGCTTTCTAATTTACAAATTGAATCCCTTCCCTCTTTTTTGTGGCTTTAAGCATAAGCCTTGTAGAAATCCTGTCCATATTAACTGAAGTCTCAGTTAGTGAGTTGTTGAAATCCTGTCCTAAATAAGCCTTGTTACCGAGCTCTCTTTTCCGGTCCAAATTGAGTTGGTGTTTGTTTGCATCGAGGGGCTCTTCATTTGAACGTATTTCTTTTCTTCTGCGTTGTATTTGTTGTTCCTGATGGGATTTCTTACAGATTTGCGCCTCTGATTGAATTAGGTGGAAATGGATTAGGCTAAAGCAATTGCCTACTTGTGTCCGTTAAATTATCGCTATACGATCATTTTTTCTGTTTTTAACTTTCAGAAACCTGTTTGGTTAATATCTTGTGTATCATTTTTCTTTCAGAGTTTTGATATATGGCCTATTCTTGTTCGGGTTGACTACAGTCCCTATCGGGTTGATCTAGCAGCATTGAGGGGTGGGAAGTATGTGGAGCTTGTTAATCTCGTGCCTTGGAAGGTAACCTTTGCATAGTTCATCTGCTTTTATATAACAAATCAGCTATTTTTGGTTTCTGCTTTTTGAGTTTATTTACGTATTCAGAGAAAATAAAAGAACAAAGGTTCAAGTTGTTAATTTCTTTGTGCTGAGTCCTTGAACTGTTTGTTCTGTTTCCCATAAGAAAGAAAGGACCATGAACTGCTTTTACGGGGGAGTGCTCATATTCTAATTTTTTAATTCGTGCTTGGTCAATGGGCTCAATCTCATTGCTTTTACCTGCACACCTGTTGCCTCTAACAATCTCGTTGTCTTTAGAAAAACTCCCGAAAAATCCATCAACCGTAACTCAGATCCCTTGGTTTTCTGCTGGCATTTAATTCTCGTGGAATGTGCTTATTTTGGTGTGTGAAACAATGTTCTAAAATTAAATAAAATGAATTCATGCAGGGGGTTGAGCTGAACCTAAAGCATGTTCATGAAGTTGGTATATATGGCTGGGACAGTGTATGTGAAACAATTATAGGGGAATGGTTGGAAGATATTTCTCAAAACCAGGTCTAAATGACACTTACCACACCTCTTTGAGAATTTTGGTCATCTTGCATAGTAGTCCATTCGTGTTTATATGATTTGTAATAATATTGGATGCAGGTGCATAAAATATTGCGAGGTCTTCCTCCCATCCGTTCAGTGGTTGCTCTTGGTGCTGGTGCTTCAAAGCTGGTCTCTCTGCCCGTCGAGAACTACTGGAGGGATAAGAAAGTGCTCAAGGGGATGCAAAGAGGTGTGCTGAATTCGGCAAACTCATTCACTTGATATTTCAGGAGAATTGAGATGCTCTTTTGTAAAAGCCTGATTCTCAGCGTTAATTGGATTTCATTTTTCAGTTAGAAAATGTATTAGCTCACACACACACACACACACACACACACACACACACACGCACGCACGCACAAACATAGACCATAAAAGCAAATGCATACTTCCAAATTCATAGAAAATTCTATTCTGCTTTGTTTAGTAGTTCGAATTTGTTGGCCATATGCGTGGATTGGCTTGGCTGTTCAACATTGTATAAGACATGTTCTCGGTATTGTAAATAACCAATTTATTGATCTTTATGTCAAATATTAACGCAACTTCCTTTCCAGGTATAACTGCTTTTCTTAAAAGTATTTCAGTTGAGGCTGTTGGACTTGGAGTACATTTGGCGGCTGGGGCTCATGATATTTTGCTCCAAGCAGAATATATGTTTAACACTGCTCCTACTGTACCAAGGCCAATATCGAGTAAAGTAATACCAAATGTTAGATCTAATCAGCCAAAGGATGCTCAACAAGGAATTCAGCAGGTGAATATTCCCCGCATCGAAACGTTACTGCTAGTAATAGAGTTATTGGCCTTTTCTCTGTCAGTGCATGTAGCTTGTAGTTTATACAAGAACTTAGGCACTTGCAAGAAACACACTCGTTATGGAGTTCTTTTCTTGATATTAACCGCAACATGAATTTCTGCTTGGTATCTATCTCTTATTTGGGTGGTTTTGTCTATACCTCTATGTCTATTGATGGCAATTTACTTTTTAATATTTTTAAAAGCAAGATTGATATAGGGTAACTTTCTAGGTTACTTTCTTAAAAAAAAAAAAAAAAAAAAATGTTCCACGTTACAAGGAGGCTTTCGTTTCCCCATAGGACCCTTGACTGTTCCCCCCAATTGATATGAGTTCTTAGCCTATGGCAACCAATACTCTAAGAATCATCTTCGACGGAGAAATGTCTCAGGGGCTTGTCTTCTTATTTACTTTCGTCAAAAAATATGATAATGTTCACAATTTATAGGCTTATGAGAGTCTGAGCAATGGCCTGGAAAAATCCGCTTCTGCTCTAGTTCAGACACCCTTGAAAAGGTACCAGCGGGGAGCTAGCGCAGGCTCGGCTTTGGCAGCTGCTGTTCGAGCAGTTCCTGCTGCTGCTATAGCTCCAGCTTCTGCATGTGCAGGCGCTGTACATTATGCTCTTCTTGGATTCAGAAATAGGTTTGTTTGAATTCTTGATTTTATATTGTATCTCTGTACAGTCCATGACTATGCTATTGTGTCAACCTTATCTGAATTTAGATCAACTGTCATGGTTCATGTTTGCAGCCTTGATCCTGAGCGCAAGAAAGAGTCGATGGAGAAATATTTGGGTCCCACTCAGCCATGGGAACAAAAATGATGACATCCATCACTGGAAGTCAGCAAGAAAATCTCTCTTTTCCCAACAGTAAACGGGGGTCCTTGGTGAACCCTACCTGTTGGCACGCTAGAGAGTGAGTTTAACTGTTTATAGCTCATCACTACTAGCATTAATGGAATAATTTTAATATCAGATCTGGGATAAAAAAAAAAATTATTTCATCTGCCTGGTCAACTGAATTTCTTACAATAATATTTGTCTGTATTTGTTTCGCTTAGTATATTTTCTGCTTGCAGGTGTGCAGTACCTGGAGCTTTCGCTTTATTATTTCCCGTCAGAACACGATAAAAAGACGGTAAATTTTGTACAAAAATGTAGATATCAGAGAACGCTTATGAAAATTGTTTTCCGCACTGGCATTTGACGAGCCTTGTGGGTATAGCAACAACAGATTGGCATTGATAAATTTGAATGTATATTCCCACAGCCATTATTTTAAGACCCACAAATCACATGTATAATGCTTCTGTTTATTGTACTTTTACATCATTTTTTTCATTGGTTTAATAAGCAGTTTTACTTGTAAAAGTTGTGGTCGCAGATACTATGTTTACTTGCCAATTTTCCTCCAAGCCGTAATATTTGCTTTATCCAACTCCTCATCAATTTGGGGAAATATTTGGACATTGTTTGGTAGGTTTTGGTGGTCCTTAATGGACCTGCATCTTGTAGAGGTCTCCGAAGAAAGTTTTGTTTTCATCTCGTTCACAAGTACTACGAATTGCTTTATCATCCAATAAGGAAAACACAGAATTGTGTGGGAAGATTTTTTTTTTTTTAAATTGAATTCCAAAATATGTTACCATAAAACTTCCTTTTGAACCGTTAAATTCGTATATGGTTTTGAGTGATACGATTCTACATTTTTCATTTGATGTGGGTATGACTAGATTTAAGAGTAAGAAACAATTTTGTTTTTAAAATTTTTAGAAATGTTTTCTTACGTTTTTTGAGATGAAAATTTTAAACATATTTTCAGCATAATACTCAAAAAAATTTTATTTTTTAAAACAAAAATATATTCACCTATTTTAAAAATAATACCAAATGGCTAAATGAAATTGTCACACATTAAAAAAAAAAATTAAGCTTAAACTTGTTGGCTTGGTTGCTGTGTAGGTGTAGGGACCTTAGTCAAAAGTAAATATTTTATTGATTTAGCTTTAATAAACTAGTAACCTGGAAGGTGCTACCATATGCTTGCAGCTTTTGTATTGACAAGGAACCACAATGTTGTTTTAAGGGCTTCACCCACGCAAACGCACACGCATACAAAACGAATCTCATCTTTTTTGTACTAGTAATGTGGGTCCCATTAGGAAGATGCTTTTGAGTTATGTCTCAAGAAAATGAAGGTAAAGAAGATAGTAATGTTCAACTTGAATGCTGTTTTACATCCAATCTCTCTCTCTATGGAAATGATCTAAATAAATAAACAAAAGAAGGACAAACAGAAGGCAGAAATATTAGTACTTGGGTGTGAAACATGCCATGCCCAAAACCAACATAGACTTGAAAGAAAAAATTTGATACATGATACATCGGCATAATGAATTCATACTGGACTCATCAAAATGTAAATTTTTTGTACAAAGCCACCACTGCCAAAACACCCTTTTGTTGTCCATCATCTTCTCAAGTGGAGGGAAGGGAAACAAACAAAAATGTAGAAAAAAGAGAAGAAAAGAAAAGAAAGAAAAGAAAAACATCAAGTTTCAGCCAAGCTCTGAACATGAATATGTAATATCAGCTAATGATGAGTGAAAAGATTAGCAGGAACATAACCGTCCTCCCAAAATTGCAAATGCTGATGAAGTAACCACCGTTTCTGCATTGGATTTTAAGTTTTCTTTAGCATCACATTGCATTCTCTATGTATTTTAATCCTCCTTCAAATATAAGGTCCTGTAAACAAGAAAACACTTTTGAGAATTTAACCAATTGCCCATCATTACCTGCAATATTCACATATACATGTACAATATAAGTTGAATATGAAATTAGGACTTATATATATATTTATATACACGTAAATACATAGAATCAAAGAACGCATATGACCCATAAACAGATAGACCATAAGGCCTTTAGGAGGAGTTTAAGAGCGTGGCCCACAGTGATTATGCAATTAAGACTTGGATCTTGCCTGGTTTTCCTTCTTAGCCTCATGAACACAATTATGCTTTCCTTCTTCAACCACACTTTGAAGAATCATCTCATCACTCTTGCCTTTTCTAGACAAAATGTTTGCTTTCTTGAGGCCCAACCGTTCCTTCCATCGGGCTAAACTCTTCGGCGGCCTGGTAAACATGTCATCATAGTCGTCGCCGTCATCAACAAGCAGTTCTTCCTTCAAAGTCGTCTTGGGAAGCTGGTTGATAGAATTATCCTTTATTGGCAACAACATTCCCTGGAATATAATCTCATCCGCGGATCGCATCGCATGGTTGTTGACAGAGAATTCAAAGTCCGAAGAAACAGGAGCTTCTCTATAGATGTTTCCATGCTTCATGGTTTGTTGAGTAGTGTCTGCAAAATCATTGGAGAAAGAGATTCTGGGATCCATGAAGGAAGTACAAAGGCCTAGCTGCTGCTCATTGTTGAACATGTTATAGCATGCTTTTTGATATACCAACAAATGCCCACTACTAAAAAAAAGAGTTTTTTTTTTTATTTTTTTTAATACCCTTTCTTGAATTGTTAGTGTTCACATGGAGATGTCTCTATTTATATTTGTGAAAAGCTTGTTTGTATTGTATATGGAGTAGACATCTCATGTTGCTTAGATTTGTCGCCTTGTGATTAAAAAATTGTGGGTTTTACTTTTCTTGTTAATAACTTTTTAGTTCTTTGGCTAGTGACACCTAATATTATTATTTTTTCCTTGAGAACGGCCATATTCCAGTCACTTTCACAAGAATAATCACAACTTATCACAAACGTTTCTTGCACACACATTTAGTCAAATGTGCCAGACATTTTTAAGGTTAAAAAGAGAAGAAATCAGTCCAGATAGTTAGCATGCGTGGCAATCACATGGCATTATTTAGATTTGGTAGTGAATTGTGATATACTTATCCTACATTAGGTCTTTTATCTTTTTAGGGTTAATTACATAATTATATTTTTTTATTTTTAACTATTTTTTAATAGTCCATTTGTTTTGAGAAATTACAAAGTTGTCCTTTGAATTTAAAAAATTTATTTCAACTTCATCCTTGTGAATAGAAAAAATTAGACAAAGTAATATAGCTATCCTAAAACAATTATGAAAAATATTTTATAGATTTAAAAATATAAAAAAACCTAAAACACAACACCAAAATTCAAAAAAAAAAAAAAAATCTTAAGTCTTATGATAGTTTAAATGTTAAAATAATTTTGAAGATTTTTATTAAGAAGAAAAATATATTTCGGAAACGAATTTGGTATAACTAAGAGTATCTTTGTCTTATTGCCATGTTTTTTTTTCTTTTTTTATGCAAAAGGTTTATAAGGGATAAAATTGAAACTAATTTTTCAAATTCAAAGTATAGCTTTATAATTTCTAAGAATAAAAGGATAAATTGAGAAATAATTGAAACTAGAAGTTATAGTTATGTAATTAACCCTATGTTTTTATGAGATCGATTGATAAACGCACAAAGGAGGGGTGTGGATTGTTTGGGCATCAGGTTCATATGCGAGTTTCATGTTAAGTGTTTTGTTGGAGACAACCGAGTATGGTATGGCATGGATCACCAGGGTTCGATTTAGTGGGACCATTCCCTTATGTATCTTACTCAGTGGAATTTCAACAATGGGTAGGTTGATTATTAGGATTTTAGCGAACATTTTTGTCAGCATTTAAGACAACCTCTTTAAAAATGTTTGAGAGAACATGCTAACGTCGGTCACCTCTTCCCGAAACTTTTCCTTGTTATTTTTAAAAAATGTTTCTGGTGGAGCAAGTGTTTCATGAGTTGTTTTATGTCATGATGCTCTCATTTTACAACGCTTATTTTTTGCTTTTACCTTTTAGACCAGATGGTTATGAAGTGGTATAACAAAATAAACGACTATATAAAGATTAAAGATGTATATTGTAGTTAACTAGCCATGCTGTTTGAGATCCCATAAGGATTAAGGCCCATGTGAGGTTTAGCTCACTTGTCAATCAAGGAGACAAACAAATCAAATTTTCATTAGTCTTAAGCCATCCAATAAAACAAAACACTACTACTTAATTGAGAACTTAGTGGACTAAATTAAAAAGCGAATAGGGTCAAGATTCTCCCACCCCACTTCTTTTTAGTAACTAGGAGTATTGACCTTCACATAACTTCACATGGTTTTACCCTCATCTACGTTGGAGCTTTTCTACATAGCCCAATATAGGGTTGTATACGTGGCATATTTCATGTTTTGACAAGTGTGGAATTTTAGAAAATACTCTCTAGTCATGGCTTTAACTTCATTATCCTAGGGGGGCTCTGTCCCCCTTTTGGTCTCAAATTTTGTTAGCAAAGTTTGTCATTTTGTACTCTAATTTAAGAATTAGTTTTAGTCTTATCTTTCTTTTCATCCTAGATAAATTCCCTTTCAAGGCTCATTTCACAATGTCAGATCAAGAAACAAATGTTGTAATGGGTACTTTGAATGTTGCCCTCAAGTCTATTTATTAATCTACTATCTCTTTGTAACATGCTTTTAATAAAAGTAGTAGAAAGTGACTTCCTCGCTCTCCAAAATTATGCCTTCCAATGTCTCTGAAGTCTGACCTAATATTCTGCTCTAGTTCAATTGTTCAATACACATTTTTTATTGTATGGTTTTGTGGCGTGAAACGTTCTGGTTAAGTCTTCACTATGTCGCTTTATTTATTTTTTATTTAAAAGTCTTTGCCACAAAAATTTTTGCAAGTTTGATGAGTAGAAACCTGTTTGTTTATTGTAATCACACAGTTGAATAGAAATACACACACACACACACACACACATACAAACACAAAGATGGATGCATATACTTCCTCCAATTCCCCTTTTAACCGTGAGCTTAAGAGATCGACCAACGTTATTTGTTATGCAATTAGAGTGAAAAGAAAGGGATTAGGTTGTATTTATTTGTTCTAATTAGCAAAAGAAAGAGGGAAAAAAAAGTATTAATTTGTTATAACTCCGTGACCCCGAAGCGATTTCATGTAAAAACATGCTTATAAATCATTGCAAGTAGTTCCGATTTCCGAGATAAGAAACCAGCATCGGATTGGTAGTGTCAAGTTGTAAACTAATATCCTCTGATTCCTCATCTACCTTTGTGCCTAACTAATTAGGTGAAAAATCAAGAAGTCATAGTTCAGATATCACTTAGTCCTTGTCCATCTTCAATGACCTTGTTATTCTTAATAGTAGTCAGTAAAAACGCCATTTACATAAAACAACGGGTAAATCAACGACGAATGAAGCCTTACTAGTCACTAGTCAGCCATAAGTGACTCTCTTAAGCATGAACAGTTCAAAAGGCAGCCAAAAAAAAAAAAAAAAAGGAAAAGAATGGGACCATTGAAGAAAAAAATGATAAAGATATGTGGGATGTAAAGTTTGTCAGTTTAGCTTGAAAATGAAAATTCTTATCTAAGCTACTTCTAGACTCGTCTGTGTAACTTTTTGTCCAGATTCTCTCCAGTAGTAGTAACTGTCGCACGGCCAAGAAGAGAAAAGGAAAAAAAAAAAAGAAGATTAAATAAATTATATATACTGATGAGTACTATCTTTGGAAATATTAAAAAAAAGTTAAAATGTTTCTTCATCATCAAGTTCTTGGATTTTCTGATATTCTTTCATTTTATCTTCATATTGGGTTTTAGAATTTTTAAGCATTTTCAGCAGCTTTCAACTCGGTCATTGCTTTGGATGTTCTGATGATCATTCTTTAGAGGTTCCATGTTTTTGAGATTCTCAGGGAATCTTTTGGGATGCTTAATTTTGATTTTTCTGGCTGGTTTTGAGTATTTGGGCTTTTTTAGCTGTTGAACAAAAGAACAGCCGTGTCCTTGTCCATTTCAATAAAGACAGCCTCGTAAGTGCCTTCTTCAGCTTTCCCCTTTTATTTATTTTTAGAGGGAGAGGACTAGCACATTTTCACTCATTGAGGCTAGCAACGATGAGGCAGGAAGCTGATCTTGGCGGTGCCACCCTACAAATTCATATACCTTTTCATATATGTGTGTGTATTTTTGTTTTAACAAGTATGATTTTGATGCCAAAAGTCATTGTTTGTGTCGTCCCCTGATAGTGAGATATTATGAAATATGACCCTTAATTTGTCTTCTTCTAAAATATTAAATATGAACTTTTCTTTATGCTGGGATCAAATATTTTTGACTAGTTTTGAGCTATATAACTACAGCCAACTAATTCAACAAAAACCTTTCAAGAATGCATGATAGTGATTTTGTTTTATTTTTATATTCACTTGTTTTTTTCTAAGAAAATTTATCGTTTTGCAACACAAACAAACAATATTACATCTATTAAGATAGGATCACGGTATTGCAAAATCCAAATTATCAAGCCAATACATATTGAAGTACTTTCCACGAAACAAGTATAATTAACTTCCAAAATTACGTAATATCAGTGTTGCATCATTACCATAAGTCGTGTTTGCTTTAACCCTAGTATGATCAAAGGTAATAATTTGTAGCAACTACCAACATAATATAGCGCTTAAATAATTAAAGTACTATTAAATTTAGCAACTATCAACATAATATATTGTTGTTCCTCAATCAATCAAAGAATTCGAAAACCCTTGTACAAATATCTACTTTTATCTCGGTGCTTCTATTAAAATAACACCATCCCTTAGCGATATAATCACCTTGATCACTAAAACTATTTTTAGCTATATACTCAACTTGGCTAAAACTCTTATTGTTTTTCATATTTTTCATATTCTATGTTCTAAAGGATATAAAATTGTTGAACTTTCCTTCATCCTTCGTACATATATTGTATCATATCTAGAAGAAGTATAAAATATACTAGGGAAAGTTGACTTTTGTAGAATATCATACTTAGCAATAATTTGAGCTTAATTATATTTATCTCTTAATCATAGGAGAATAAATGTGTTTGGATAATTAAAGTGATTTTGATATTGTAATTTGTGTTTTAATGGAGGCCAACGATAGCGCTTCTCACTTGAAAATTTTCTCTATTCCCTTACTTCATGGATATAGGGACATTATTGAACCACATTAATTTTTTATGCTCTCTTCTTCTTATTAATTTTTTCTTTAATTTTTAATAAACTTTTAGAGCTTTATTGCTCCACCGAGCAATACCCTTAACTTCGAGTCAACATTCTTGACGATTGTTATCCTTTAGTCTATGCATCTTGTGCCTATTTTTTTCTTTTGATTTAATTTTTAATATGATATTTAAACTTGTTAACTCCATCCTTGTGCACATATTCTTCCACTCCTGTATCCTTGACGATCGTCGTCCTTTCTCTGCACATCCCTGCTCTCCCGACAATTTGTTGTCCCTTTCATGCGGCCTTGCATCTTTGACGTCCCTTTCCTATGCCACTGTGCCATCGACAATTGTCATCCATGCAACGTAGTCATCGATCTGCCCTTTATGATTATCATCATTATACTATTGTCCCCTATTTCATTTTCAATTATATGTCTTTGGGAAATGTTTAGTATACATTTTTCGTTCATTTATGCTTTAACATAAGTAATATTAAGCCTTCATAATTGTTGGATGAGTGGTGAAATCTGCTCAAGTGAGTTCCAAATTAAAGTTTTACGGATCTGTGTATATATCAATGAGTTTCGAATGGATTGGCCAAAGGAAAGAGTTGTAGCAAAATCATTGTAGTCGTGTTCACAAGTGATGAGAATATACAAAATCATTATGGTTGTTCCTTGTTAATTAAAAGAAAAAAAGTGATTCTGGATTCAAGAACACTCATTCATCCTTCTTCTAATTTCGAATAATTACTAAAATATAATAGAAGTCAAAAGTAATAACTTAATTTTGTTATTAAATAATATTGTTTTCACAATGCTAGTTGTTTCCAAAATTTTAGTTTGGGATCTCCTTCTTAACCAACTCTAACCTTAACAACTAGGTAACACAAGTTTTAATTCTAAAAGAAGAAGTGTAAGGCTAAAATATGAGTTGATTAACTAAACACTTAATAAATATCGTGTAAATAAAAAACAATTAGCAAATATCAACAAAATTGTGTATAATTTAACGTAAGTGATAGGGATTTAGCAACGACCAAGACAATACCTAGTTTTCGATTAAAAAACTGTAAAGTGATTTTACTCTCCAATCTTTTATTTTTGATTTATCAGTCCCCAACCTTTCATTTTAGTTGCTGAAGGACCAATTTAACGGTTGAATATTAATTTTGGGGACCAGTTTGTCCTTTTTTTATAACTTTGAGGACTGGTTTGTCACATTTTCTATCTAAAATCAATTGTTTGACCATTAAATTGGTCCCTTAGTAACTAAAATCAAAGGTTTGGACTGATAAATCAAAAATAAAAGGTTAGAGATCAAGTGCTTATTTTCATAAAAAGTTTGGGACTACTAGAACAATTTACCTCAAAAAAGATACTAGTTTAATATAACTATAGTACATAGTTTTTCTATTTTTTTTTAAAAAAAGATACTACTTGAGTTGGTCCAATATAACTATTTATCTTTCTCATGTTCAGGTATTATAGATATCACCCATTATATATATATATATATATATATATATATATATATATATATATATTAGACTTATTGCTTTATTTGAAAATGCCTATTACGATAATAAGAAATCAAAGATAATTACAATGACTTTTTCTTGCCTTGGAGTGCCAGCACCTAATCTTCAGCCACAAAATGAATAAAAGAATGGAAGGTTGTAATATGTACTTTCCATTACATTACATTGTATTTAGTCCTCTAAGGACATTGGTTAGAAGCTTCATGTTGGTTATAAAATCATCTAACTAGGAATTTTTTCTAGGTAGCAACATTTTATAAAACCTTTGACCAGTATGGCAGTTTCCAAAGGACATTGGTTGGAAGCTACATATTGGTTATAAAATCATATATTTTTTTCTATGTAGCTACATTTTATAAAACATTTGACCAGTACAGCATTTTCCACCAAATGAGAATCCTATATTACATTAATCACCTAACCAACTATATATATTCAATCAACTAGTTAAGTACTACTTCGCATTAAGCCTTAGCTTATTGAACACACACGCACACGCACACATATATACATATACATATACATACATACATACATACATACATACATACATACATATATATATATATATATAGAGAGAGAGAGAGAGAGAGAGAGAGAGAGAGTTATTGTTTTCAATCAGCAAAATATTATCAAATCCAAGTATGGCACAACCTTACCAAGCTCCATACATACGGCAAGTAGTTCACGTTCCTGCAGGCGCAGCAGGGAGGTGGTCCACCGGTCTCTGCCATTGTTGCGACGATCCCGCGAATTGTAAGGAATTAACCAAAAATCATCTCCAGCTTTTCGCATGAATTTTCAAAAATTCAGCTGTTGAAACAAAAGTGGCTAGTATTGAATGTTTTAAACTTTTTAGATCAGATTTCATGTATTTTTAATGTGATATGAAGTTTTGAAACATATGTGTTTACTGAACTTTTACGTTCCATTTATTTTTTGTGTTTTTTTTTTTCATGTGTTAATTTTAAGGTATGGTCACTTGCTTTTGCCCTTGCATCACATTCGGACAGATTGCTGAGATTTTGGACAGAGGTTCCTCAAGTAAGTCCATTTAATTTTTTTTTTTTCTATTTTTTGGTATTAGACTAGACAAAGATTTGATTAGTTTTTGGATGTTTTGAGCAGGTTGTGGTTCAAGAGGGGCAACTTATGGGCTGCTTCTTGCTTGTACTGGTCTAGCATGCTTGTACTCATGCAGTTATCGATCAAAGCTGAGAGGGCAATATGATTTGGAAGAGTCGCCTTGCGTGGATTGCCTTGTCCACTTCTGCTGCGAGACTTGTGCGCTCTGTCAAGAGTACAGAGAGCTAAAGGAACGCGGTTTTGATCTCGGAATAGGTGCCCTTATTACTATCTCTATTATCTTATTCCTTTCTTCTTTTTCTGATTAAGTAGTACTAATTCTATATATCATTATAGATTGTTCGGAACGTTCAATCAATAGTTTGAATTAAAGCCGGTTTGAAATTCAATTTTTATGAGAGAAAATAGATTAATAAAGTTGGTTTGAATCGTAGTATTTTAGTTCCAAACGGCCTACGATTAAATATAAGGGTAATGCTAAGGACACTAGCTATAGTTCTACTTTTTCTTCTACTTTTCCTTAATCAATTCATGTAATAGTGAGTTGTCATTTTTTTATCAATAGATGCAATCAATGATAATTAATTAAAGGGACAATCTTTTAAATATCTAAGGATAAAAGAAAGGTTTTTATAATTTTGTTACTCTATGTTTTAATGTAATATCTCATTGGTACCTTATTGTTTGACAAATATAAAAAATGTATCTCATAGTTTTAAAAATATTGTTCTAGTATCTTAAGCATGTATTTTGGTAAATGAAATGTTAAACTTATCCTTTTATTATAAATTTCAAATTAATTTTGAATATTATTTAAGAAAATAAAAAATAAAATAAAATAAAATAAAACTCATCAAACAAAACAAAATCAGTGGGTTTCTTTTTTTTTTTTTTTTTCATAGTTTTAGTATTGCAAGATACATATACACATACACATGTATACATATAGACTATATTCGTAGTATATAGTAAAAGTCTGGGTAACCTAGCTATGAATTAAAAGCATACATTAGATCCGCATAATTTGTCAAATTAGTCAAATTTTAGGCCAAGTAGTACAGATAGCTAGCTGGAGCATATATAACTTTTCAACGCCTCACAAGGGCAAATAGTTTTTCATTAATAAATATTTTTTCGTGACCATGGCTCTCCATATCTTTCTATATACAACTTTGTTTAATGTATTTTTTAAATTCCAAGTAACAAGCTAACAAACTCCAGAAATAAAATACAAAACGAGAGGTTTAAAAACTGCAATTGGGATGTAACCATCAGCTAGTCGCCAATGGTTTACAGCGAGTTTGACAGAAGTGATCTAGACTACTTTCTCAGTTATAAATAGTGTAAAACTCTCACATGCTATAATAATAATAAAAAAAAATCGCTACAGTGTAAAGCTCTTACATGTTACAGTAAAAACAGTTCTAACTACCCTGTTAAACACCCTATAACAACAAGCACGTACCAAAAGAATAATCATCATTCAATATTGAAGGCTATTTAATTTATTATTATTATTTTTTGGTTTAGGTAGACGCTCATAATCTTATATTGAATTGTCGTTGGCAACTTATAATATATTTTTTTCTTTTCACTTTGAGCACTAATATAATATTGCTTAGTGTGTATATATCATTTATTAACTTTATAATATAGTTGGTTATTGGTAATGAAGGTTGGGAGGCCAACTTGGAAAGACAACAACGAGGAGTTACTGCTGCTCCAATTGTGGCACCACCAATGACCAGATACTAGCTCTGTGTGTTATCGTTGAATTTACTTTATTTTCTCCTCAAGAAAAGAGATCAGTGATGTACTCACGTCCTCTTGTATTTAAGTTAAATTATGTGTTGATGTGTGAGCATGTCTTATATTCGTATTTCTAGTTACTTTGTTTGGTTGACGTACGTCTGGATTTATGTAATTTTTGTACACAAGGAGAAATGAAGGAAAAAAGAAATGAAAATATTTAAATTTGAAATGGTGAGACAATCATAATGAAGGGTATAGCTGCCTCTGTGCTGTTGCTTGTAAGGAAGTAATTTGAATGATGAGTTATATATAAATAACTAGGAAATAATGACACATGCATTTATATCCTTAGTTTTTTTTTTTTTTTTTTAGAGTAAATTGCTTTAGTAGTCTCCAATTTTTCATGAAAATGAACATTTGGTCTCCAACCTTTTATTTTTGATTTATTAGTTCTCAACCTTTGACTTTAGTTCCTGAGAGACCAATTTGACGGCCAAATAGTTAATTTTGGACAGAAAAAAAATGACAAACTAGTCTGCAAAGTTATCAAAAAAAGTGATAAACTAGTCCCAAAATTAATGATTGAATCTTTAAATTGGTCATTCAGCAACTAAAATAAACGATGGGGGACAGATGAATTAAAAATAAAAAATTGAGGACTAAAATTATACTTTTGTAAAATGGTTGGAGACTAACGTGACAATTTACCTTTTTTTATGTAAGTTAAACACAAAAAATGGTATATATATATTTTAATCTACTTATGAATATTCAAAAGTATTCATATTGTTAATTTGACTTTTGAACGTAGAAAAACTGATGTATTCATATTGTTTAAGCCAACAAAATATTTCAATTTTTAAATACCATCGAACTTTTATATTTTATGTTAATTTTCTACTATTTTTGATATTTTCTTAAAATTGAGGTTATGATATTTCCATGGATAACGAAATTTTCATTCTTGCAACTTACATTTGCTCCTTTGGTTCATTGGTTCGAATTATGTTAGTTTGAACTTTTTTGGTTTGAACAGAAAAATATGAATTGTAGTTTAAACAGTAATCTGAACTTGTGTTTTGATGTGTAGTTAAAGTATTAGTTTGAACATGATATCAAATCTGAATTTGTGTTTAGATGAGTATTGAAAACTCTAGTTTAAAACATAAAAAATTATTTAATTAATAAATAAATATAAAATATGTAAAAAGAAGTTATTTAATTAAAAATAAAATGAAATAATAGTGTTATGTTATAAATACAAATTTATAGTAGCGAAATCATTATTCAATATTAGTTCGAAATGTTGAAATGGAAGGGAGGATTTGAACTCTAAGTTGAACAGTTCAGCTTAGGTTGAACTGTTAGTTTAGTTTGAATTAAATGGTTTATCAAACAGCAATTGAAACTGCGATGATTGTTTGAATTGAGTCGAACTTGACTAAACCAGTCAAATAAACAGGGTGATTAAAATTTGAATTGCAATGCAATTTTGTCCAATTCGTGTAAATTTAAAAATTGGGCAAATACTAATTGTGTCGAAGTGTAGGGGCAAAGCAAGAGAGATTTAAAGTTTGAAGTAGTAAGGTAGGAACTTTTAAAAGTTTACAGGACAAAGTGGGAACTAGCCCAAATTTTAGGGCTATAAGTTCGAATAATTCAAAGTTTATTATGATTTCATCCTCGTAAGACCCTACATGATTGCACGATCGAGCTATCGAAAATGAAACAAAGAAGGTAAACTGCAAGAAATTCAAAGTTTATAGTAGTAAAGTGTATACTTTCAAAGTTTATAGGGAAAAAGGTGGGGACGACTCCAAAGCTTAGAAAGCATAGGTGTAAATAACCCTACTTGTTGCGAAGGGAAAAAAATGAGAGAGCAAAAGAAGATGTCCGTCAAATCATGACGCGTGGGTAGAAATGGCAGCAAAGACCCTATTTTGAGAAAGAAAGATTTTAGTGAGAACAAATCAAATAGATATTTAAGTAGGGGACATGTTTAAGAAAAATTAAAATACGAGTTAAGGGACTAAAGCAAAAATATCAATGACAAGAAGTCGTAAAAAGAAAATGGTCAGTCAAGTAAAACTAATTACATGTGCATATGAGAATGAAACGGATATTTTAGCAAGATTATGTTTAAGAAAATTATATGAAGACTACTTTGACTAAATATGCAAGAAAAACATATTTGAACAAATTTATTTCATTAATAGAGACAAATTTTAGAATAGAAAAGTTTTTTGATGTTGAAACTTTAAATATGATTTTAGAAAAAGAAAGCAAAAATAAAAAGGATGGAAATTAAAAAGAAAAAAAATGGGGGCGAAAGCGTCAAATGATAAAGTAAGTGGGTGTTTGGAAAGATGGTGGGAACCAAGGGTGAGAACCACTTTTATTGTAACATGTGAGAGTTTTATACTGTAGTAATTTTTTTTATTGTTACTGTAGCATTTAAGAGCTCTTTACTGTTTATAACTGAGTTTGTGGTAAAAATTAAGTGGTAAAAACTACTGCCTAACTAGTCATCTAACTCCTCGGATGCAAGTAATCGAAACTAAATGGCTTCATAAGGTGGCTAATTCTTGGTCCTCGATTTCTAGATGTACTGGTACGAGGGACACGCCTCAGAGACGCGTCATTAATAGTAATAACATTTT
The DNA here is from genome assembly GCA_946598075.1 of Artocarpus hirsutus. NCBI lineage: Eukaryota > Viridiplantae > Streptophyta > Magnoliopsida > Rosales > Moraceae > Artocarpus > Artocarpus hirsutus. Next base: position 24,565 of record CAMOHE010044176.1, read on the forward strand.
TTATTTTTTATTTTTTATTTTTTATTTTTATTTTGACAAAGAACTTCATATGAAGTGATGGTTATAATAGATATCTGTGAGCGCAAAGAATTATTTTGTCCAATTATTTTTTCTGTAATGCTAACACAACCTATTTGACTCACTCTCGAATAATTGTATCATTTAAATCTCCAAGCATAAAATATGAAATCAAATTTGATCAGGCTGTTTTGAAATGCTTGTACTTGGAGGTCATTGAGATATATATATATATATATATATATATATATATATAAATAGATATATATATATATATGTGTGTGTGTGAAGATATTAATTTTTTTAAATAATTTTAATAATTAGTTAATTAATTTTTTAGGACTTGTTTTTATCATTCGTGAAAGATCACTCTCACAATGTAACATGTAAAAATAAAAAAAGATATATATCACATTTATTTATATAGCAAGTGCTTTTCAAATATTTAACATGTAATAATGACGGATTCAAGAGTAATCTTAGTAGGGGCACAAATAAAATAAATTTATAAACAAATTATAAAAAGGAAAAAATTCTAGCAAGTACTTTTCGAATATAATTGTTCCATATAAAATTTAAACAATAAAATGTAGTTACCTAAAGTAATTAACCATGCACATTCCTTAATAATGTTATGAATTCAAAAAATGTAGTATGAAGATTAAAGTTAAGTGTAATTTAAGTTGAAAACAAATGAAAAAAGAGGGAATATGTATATATAGATGTGCTAGATAGGGGCATTTCACAAATCGGATTATACAGATTAAGGGTTAATCCGTAATCCAATTTGTATATACCAAATTGAAAAAATCTCAATCCGAAACTAATCCATAGACACCCCAACCCAATCCGAAAACTACGGATTTTGTAGATTAGATTTCGCAGATTCATGAATTGAACCTTTAATTTTATTAAAAAGTTAGCAATTCAAATTAATATAGTATAACATAGCATAATTGAATAAAATATAATATATGACAATCTAATAGAATGCATGTCTTTGATAGTAAACTAAATCGTAACATTATACAACATTACAACTAACAAATTTAAATAAACTTTAGACACGAGTAAATAATGTTAATTTTTGTAGTTGGGTTAATTTTCTTTTGTTCTTAAGAATATAAACTTTGGACACACGACTATAAAGATATAGGTTTATATATTAATTAAAAAAATATTTGTGTGTTTATGTATCTATATATCATTCGGATTCACAAATTACATAAATCAAGAGATATTGAATCTTTAATCCAATCCGTATATATTGAATTGAGAAAATCTTAACTTAAAACCAATCTGTATTTTTTATAATTCAATCCAATTTAGCAAATTGGATTGGATTGCATGGATTGAGCGGATTGAGTGGATTCGTTGAACATTGCTAGGTATGAGAAATTGATTAAGCCAAATGGACTAATTTTGAACCATAAAACTTAAACCGAGTGAAAAAAGAATGAACTTTAACTCTTGGATTATCCCAACTTTTTAGTTGAAGAACAAAACTAATTCCTACTTTAATATTAGTTAAAACATTAATTGAAAAATGAGCACCCAAAAAAATAAAAACAACAAAATGGAAAAGTTGCAAAAAAAATAAAAAGATGAAAAATAGTATGAACCAAAAGGCGAAAAGAAAGGGGGCAAGAAAGAAAGTAAAGATTGACAAAGTTTATGGCAAGGGGCAAAGAAGATCTATGAAGGGTTCGATCCTCTGATTATGGAGGAGGCAGCACCGCTTAAAAGGTAAGTGTTCAATTTGTTTTCTTTTTGTATCTTCCCTCAATGCTTTGTAACTAATAGAGCTGCAAATTTAAGCCGACCAGTTTGCCTATTCCTTTTGGTCCGAGCCCGGCATGGCACAGTCCGACCCAAGGCTTAGGCCAAGTTGGGTTAAAAATTTAAACCCAAACTATAATCAGGTCATGCCGGGCTAGCCCAGTTAAATACATTTTTTTTAATTTTTTTAAAAATCCTTTATAAAAATTTGAGCGGCCCAAGCCTGGTCTGGCCCAACCCTAGGCCTATGCAGGCTTCATACTAGCATGGGCCTCCCTTTTTATTAACTAAACTGGGTTGAGTTGGTTTGATTTTTCCTTTTTGGCCCATATGAGCAGGACCGAGTCGGTAACCCAAATTAACACATCTAGTGATTAAACTTAAGGAGAGAGCAAAAAAGACAAATGTAATATTATACATTAAAAGCAAATCAGACTTGACAAAAAAGAAAAGAAAAGGCAAAAAAAGGATAAAAATTGTTAGCTGCTTAAAGCCTCTTAGTATATAGATAGATAAAAAGTTAGGGACATATTTGGTTTGTCAAAACTCGAATAACCCAAGTAAAAATCATTCAAATAATCCCTAAAATAAGAAAAATATTATATAACTATCTTTTTTAATGAATTTTTCAAGTTTTTCTAAACTAGAGAATGTCCTTTTCTTAAAATAAAAGATCACTTCTTGGAAGGGAAAAAAAAAGCCCTCAGGGTTTCAAGAGTGTAAAATCAATCCATTTTAACATTTAATTTTAATGAATGCCCAACTTTTACAAATTGAAAAAAAAATTATGCTTTACCTTTATAACTTTTACAAAATGTTATAAAGGTAATAATTGGAAAGACAAATTTTTTTGCTTTACAATGTACTTATTGATAACTTTATACTGTACGTAATTCAAATTGATGAGTTTAAATCGTTGTGCCAAATAGAGGGGTAGTAGAATTTTGATATGTATGTAACTTAGTTTTAGTAAAATTTTCAAGTCAAACAAAAAAATAGTCTTAAGTAAATTTTAGTTTTAAGGGTCAAATTGAAATTTTACAAAATATAGTAAAATTGGGATTGCTTTCATAAATATACCCCCAAACTATTAAAAAATAGATTAAAACTCAAATTAATTATATATATAATAATTAGATATTAAAAATATATATTTTATTTTATTTTTTCTAATTCCTTTTTCTCTCTCCCCCTCTCCTTCCTTTCTCCCTCTACCGGTTCTATTTCTCACACACTCCCTCTCTCTTCTCCCTTTGCTATCCTCTACGACTTATCCTTAATTTGTTTGGCGTGTGTTTGTTATGGACCTTGAAAATGCCAAAGAACTGATATAAAATGAGTTCTTATTACCTGAAGGATTAATTACAAAAATTTCTTTTCAATTATTACCTTTATAACATTTTGTCTTTTTAAATTTTAAAACGTAATATCCGTTCCTCTTGAAGTATGAGCCGTTAACAAAAATGGTATTTCTATTAGAATTTTAACAGAAAATTAACAAATAATTTTAAAATTAAGGGTATTTTGGTCTACTATTTATAAACATAACCACTAAAATTAAACTGTTATAATAATAATCTTTAAAAAAAATTTAAAAAATAAAAATTCAATTGGAATCACAATACCCCTTTTTTATATATATTTTTTAAAAAAATTATTATTTTTTTACCACTTATAAAATATTTTAAAATTTTAAAAGTTATAAATACCAATGAAACTTTAAAAGTATGAGAAAATTTTATTAAACCATCTGAGTATTTTTCTCCTTGAAACATTTGTGATATATATTTTTTTGTTGTAATAAATATATTTTTATTATATTTTTTTTCACTAGCATTTATAATGTTTAAAATTTAAATTACTTTTTGAGTGTGAAGAAGTAATAAAATTTTAAAGAAAATTTTGGTGTATAAAAAAAGAGGGATCCAAATAGTATTATGGTTTCAATTGATTTTTTTTAACCATCAATAAAGATTATTTTAGACTATTTTTATTATAGTTTTAATTTTTGAGGTTATTTTTATAAGTAGATAACAAATATATTTCTAATTTTAAAATTATTTATCAATTTTCTGTCAAAATTTTAACCTAATGACTATTTTTGTTAACGACTTATACTTTAAGGAAAACAAATGTTAGTTTTAAAAATTTTAAAATAAAGTGTTATAAAAGCTATAATTTAAGAGGAATTTTCAAAGTTAATCTTATATGAAAAAAGAAAGAGTTTATGCTATTATGTTAAGGGTCATAAATTCGCTCCTTTCCTACCATAAAACCATATTGTGAATTAAAAAAAAAAAAAAAACTTCTTAAACAAGTTCATAAACATATCTCACTTTGATTAGCAAAAAAAAAAAAAAACACAAAATAATTAAACAAAAACAAAAAAAAAAAACAGAAAAACATTTTGATATAGTTCAACACCACCAAGCAAAATACGTGTAAAAACTTGGAACATAATAAGGAACATTTTGACTGGTTTTATAAAAGAGAAAATTACATGTTATTGCGACTTTTTTTAAATTTTTGTTTATTTATGTTAAATCTAAAACAATTATGCTATATTTTTACTTATATTTATATTATATATTTAAGTTATATTACACTAAAATATTTATGAGGTTTATAAAAAATAAGTTTTAAAAAATAATTTTCATGAAAATTCCTTTTATTGAATCAAAGAATTTAAGTTATATTACGTTAGTGACGTTTATAAAATGTAAGTTTTAAAAGATAATTTTCATGAAAATTCCCTGTAAAGAATCAAAGAATTTAGGTTACATTACATTAAAAACATTTATGAATTTTTTAAAAAATATATTTATGACATTTATAATACATAAATTTTAAAAAATAATTTTCATTGAAATGCCCTTTATAGAATCAAAGAAAGAGTGAAACAGACTGCACCGCTCGCAGCTCGCGGCTCGCAGCTCGAAGGGCGTAAAAAAAAAAAAAAATCTTAAAATTGATCTTGAATTCGCCTTCGGAGGACGTAACTGTAGTTTGTGAAAAGTCGAGGGTGAGAATCAACAAACAAACCTAGCGTAAGCTTGCCAAAGGGTTTTTCATTTTCTCATTGCCATCGGGGGTTTAAGCTCGTTGTGGCTCAGAAATGGCGTCTGTAATGGCGATGCGGGCGCGATCCCAGAAAATCTCTCCCTTCTTCAAGGTACGTCCTCTTCATCCTTCTCATTTCGCTTCCGTTGACGCCTATTGCAACAACAACAACCGCAACCTCCAAACCCTAGCCAAAACTCTAAGCACCTCCGCCGTTTCCCACGAGTACCAGAACTCTCGTCCGCCGTCTGATTCTAGGGCTTTTCCTCACAATGGAAAACCCCAAGGTCAGGGATATCCTCAGACTGGAAACTCAAACCCTAACCAGTGGAATTCGCAGAATCAGAGCCCCAATTATCAGTTCAATTACCAGAACCATAATCAGGGATATTCCAATCGTGGGTATCCCAATCAGGGTCAGAACTTCCCGAATCGTGGATATGCTAATCCTATCCAGAATCAGGGCTTTCCTCAGCACGGAAACGCTCAACCGAGAAGCCCTAATCATTGGAACAACCAGAACCAGACTCATCCTCAACGCCCGAACCCCAATCAGTGGAATGCACAAGTTCAGAACCCTAATCAGTGGAATTCGCAAGTTCAAAACCCAAATCACTGGAATATGCAAGTTCAAAGCGCAAACCAGACCCCGAATTTTAAGCTGCCTTCAATTTCGGATTTGAGAAAGTTGTGCCAGGAGGGGAAGGTAAAGGAAGCTATTGAAATGATGGATAAAGAAGGGGTGAAGGCTGATGCGGATTGCTTTTACACTTTGTTCGAGCTTTGCGGGAAATCGAAGTCGCTGGAAAATGCAAAAAGGGTTCACGATTTCTTCTTGCAGTCGACGTGGAGGGGTGATCTTCAGCTGATCAATAAGGTGATTGAAACGTATGGGAAGTGCGCAAGCATGACGGATGCACGGAGGGTATTTGATCATATGGCCGACAGGAGTATTGATTCTTGGAACTTGATGATAAATGGCTATGCGGATAACGGGTTGGGAGATGATGGGTTGCAGCTGTTCGAGCAGATGAGGGAGCAAGGATTGAAACCCGATTCAAACACTTTCCTTGGAGTGTTCTCAGCTTGTGGCAGTGCGGACGCTGTCGAAGAAGCATTCATACATTTTGACTTGATGAAAACCGAATATGGAATTTCCCCAGAATTGGACCATTACTTGGGGATACTGGGAGTGTTTGGAAAGTGCGGGCATCTGAATGAAGCAGAGGAGTACATTGCAAAACTGCCTTTTGAGCCCACGGCAGTTGTTTGGGAGGCCTTGAGGGATTATGCTCGGATTCATGGGGATATTGATCGTGAAGACCGAGCTGAAGAGTTAATGGTTGCTCTTGACCCGTGCAAGGCTGTTAGTAAAAAGATCCCAACTCCACCTCCCAAAAAGCGTACTGCCATTAGCATGTTGGACGGAAAGAACAGAATAAGTGAGTTTATAAACCCAACTCTCTATAAGGACGACGAGAAGTTAAAAGCCCTGGCTGCAATGAAAGACTCTGGCTATGTGCCCGACACGAGATATGTTCTTCATGATATTGATCAGGAAGCTAAGGAGCAGGCCCTGCTATATCATAGTGAGCGGCTGGCAATTGCGTATGGCCTTATCAGTACTCCCGCAAGAACACCTCTTAGGGTCATCAAGAACCTTCGAATTTGTGGAGACTGCCATAATGCCATCAAGATCATGTCCAAGATTGTTGGAAGAGAGTTGATTGTCAGGGATAACAAACGATTTCATCACTTCAAGAATGGAAAATGCTCTTGTGGGGATTACTGGTAACCTTGTGATGCAGTCAAAACTCCTATTGCGCACAGCAGACAAGATTTTCTTCCATGTTAGCATTTAGAGTGTGAAGCACAAAAATTGACAGGTTTTGTGGGACCCTGTGGGGATGAGCACTGCAGCTTCTTCTAGTGGTAGGGGGTGGCATATTTGAAACTATATAATGTGCGATCTTGTTATGAATTTGATTGTTATTTGTTAGAATGTCGAATATCTACGCTTGCCTTCACTGACATTTTCTTTTTTTCATCTCTTCTTCTTTGAGGTGCTTAAAAGTTTTATTATTTGTCATCGACATGTTTCCCTTCTGTATTTGGCAGTCATAAATTGCAATAAAATCTATGAACGGCCTATCGTGCCTCTTAAATAATGAGAAACAATGGTTGTACAAAATAAACTGTAATAGATTAGATCTGACTTTGGCTATTAGGTAAGAGAAAAACGTGCATAAATTAAAACGAGTGATTTAGAGCTGGCTGAATTGGTTTAAGAAGCTTGTCAAATTTTTTAGGACGTCAACTTTATCTCTTTTGTTAAAAGCTGTTTATTCTCTAAGTCTTTATCTCTCCTTGCATCGTGAATAAATAAATAAAAGGTTAATTTTACAAATGGATCTTCACATTTACCTTCAATCTTGTTTTAGCGTTTAACAAGTTCTATTTTGATCCCTAATTTATTATTTTGCTTTAATTTCAATCCTTTCGTTGGTTAGGTATTAAATATTTAACGAAAACTTTTAAGATGTTCCACATTAGTTCCTAATATATTATTTTATTTTATTTTTTGTCCTTCTATTATAACTAAAAGTTATTAGGGACTAAAATTTGAAAAATCTAAAATGAAAAATTAAATATAACGATTTTGATATATGTAATTACAAAAAAAGAAGACAATTTTTTCATATTATTAGTAAGATAAATTTTAATTTAGAAAAAGAAAAGGTTATTTTTTCAATATCAGTGTATAAGTATTGAATAATCACGCATTTTAAATAACAAGCATTATGATTTATATTCGTATATTTATATACTGTGTTGGATAGTCATAATTTTGAACATTGTAGTTACTATATATACATGTGTATATTAATGTACTGATATTAAATATTCTTTACTTTTAAACAATTAAAACTCATCTAAAAATAATATGATAAATTGTTTCTCATTTTTATCTTTAATAATACCTTACTAACAAACCGATCAAAATTAAAAGAAAGTAATAGATTAGGATTCTTTTTAAAAATATTTTGTTAAATATTTAACACCTAGCTGTCGGATGGATCAAAATTGAAATAAAGTAAAATATTAATACCAAATTGAAATATTTTAAACGTTTAGGACTAAACTGAGATTGAGGGTAAATTTCAAAGATTATTTGTAAAATTAACCTTAATAAACAATGTCCTTAGTATCAGAGATTTTGTAAGGTAAGATGGAATCAAAGCCATTATGCATGCCATGTTTAGATGGTGATAGATCTCTCTACGTGTTGCAAAACAGTTATGATAACTTGCGAATGAAGGATTCGATAGGAAGTTGATTTGATGATCTCATCTTGCAAAATAGCTGATTCCCTTTCAGAACAACATTTTCAGCTGTTTACGTGACGTTTGGTTTAATAAAATAGGATTAAGAATATAAATGTAAATGTGAAGGAGAATATAATGAAATGAAATTATATAGATTGAATTATTCTAATTTTGTTGTTTGCTAGAATATTAGAATTATTATAGAAATCTCAATTCTTATGTTTGATAAATCATTGAAATTAAATGGAATAAATACTATTTGGAAAAAAAAAAAAAGAAACTCTTTCGTTTAGTCTTCATTAATGTTTTGAGACTAAATTAAAATGTGATGCAGTGATTGTCAAGTGAGGTTTACTCTAGATTCCTGTAAAAGCCTATACTCCAACATTGACATTGTCACCAAAGGTGGTGAAGACTTGGAAGAAAATGCCGGTGTCGGCTTTACTGCAATTGCACATCCGTGAATGGAAGAAAAATGTGTCCATTTGGTAGTGTTTTTAAAATAGATGAAAATGGTTTTGTTTTAAAAAATAAAAATTTTTAGGAATTGTACTGATAGTGTTTTTGAAATTTTTGCCTCAAAAAGCATGTCAAAACATTTCGAAAAACTCTCAAAATATTATCAAACAAGAGTTGGTAGTGTTTTCAAAATAAGCGAAAATGATTTTGTATTGCAAAATAAGAATTTTTAGAGAATTGTGCTGATAATGTTTTTGAAATATTTGCCTTAAAAAATATACAAAAATATTTTCAGAAACTCCTAAAATAATATCAAACGGGGAAGATTACTCCTAATGTAACTTAAGGCCATGTCCTTTTGCAGAGATTTACAATGTAAAAGGTAATTATTTGTGATCATCAACGAAAAAAAGAAGGGTTATTAATCATTTTGTTATCCCGTGTTTTAGAGAAACATCATTTTGCTATCTTATTGTTTAAAAAATATCAAAACAGTACCCTAGTAATTTTCAAAAATATTATATTGGTATCTTAAATTTGTGTTTTTTGATATGAAATTTCCTTTTTACTCTTTTATTAATAAATGATAAATTAATTTTATAAAAATATAATAGAAAATTAAAACCAAAGATTAAATAAAACTTATCAAAGAAAAACATACATTTGAACTTATTTATTTTTGGAATTGTTTTTTTATTTTGTTTTATAGTTTTAACAAAATAATTTAGGGTAAGTTGAAATTTCATTCACAAGACACGGATTTAGGGGTACCAAAATGAATTTTTAATAATTACAGGGTACCGTCTTGATATTTTTTAAATAAGAGAGTACCAATGTGATTTTTTTAAAAATACAAGGTACAAAATAATAAAAACCCCAAAGAGAACAATAGTTGTAACAAGAGGATGGGGGAAAACGGAGTGACAAGTCAGTTAGGGTTTGATAGAAATCAATATGATTTTTATAATAAGATAGTGAAAAGAGTAATTAAAGTAAATAATATAAATTTGAAAGGATTAATTCAAGGATATGATTTTAATTAATATCAATCTTTGAACAATATCGTCATTACATTTTAAAAATTGGCTATCCAAACATTTTTGGTGAAAGAATTGATGCCCATGTTTCTTTTCCAACCAAACATAGCAATGAGATGTTAAGAATTATCATTCCTTTCAATGTCTATCCCTTCAAACTAAACGTAAATGTATCTTAAATTTGGTGCTCTACAAGTACCACAGAAAAATTTGAGAGGACAAAAAATAAATTGAATTGTTGGTTCAAAAAACTAATTGAATTGTGGGTCCCTAAACTTAGTTAAAAGTCTCATTTTAGTTTTGGTCCCTAAACCTCAAAATTGAGTTTAGTTCCCAAACTTAAAAAAGAACTCCGATAACCCTTGAAGCCAATTCTCCAAAAGAAACGGAAAGAGCACCTGATGGATATCCGCTTCCACTTTCCCTGTGCTCTTTTTGTTAAATTTTCAACATCAATTAACTTTTGGGATAACAGAGTTTTCTTAAAAAAAAAAAAATCTGTGGATTATAGCTCTTGATTTAAAGCTTTAATAGCAAAAAAAAAAAAAAAAAAAGAGGAGGTGGGGGGCCTTGAACCCCGTAATAAATCCTTCAAAGCTCATAAAGTTGTTGTTGTTATTGTTGGGTTTTTTTTATTATTAAATCATCATTAAGTTGTTATTGAGCTAGAAAACCGTAAAATTTAGAGAGATAATCATGCCAGACATAAGATCGGGCATTTAAGGGATAACATCAATGCAAACATTATGCTCTCATTCTCATGGCATGCATCCTATTCTTCTGTTAAGAATAAAAAAAATCACTAAGAGCGCATTTGACACGTCATATTATATTGTTTAAAAATAATACAATATTTAGTAACATCCATATATTATGCTATTTAATAGAAAATAAAAAATTGATACAATATAAGTCATGATACCAAAACCAAATACCTCCGTATTAGACCGAATTATATAACATACATCTTACAAGAGAGAAACCAAAGTACCAAACAAAATCACACCATGAATCTACCAACTGGACCCATCTAAACCAGAGTCATCTTCATAGAGCTAGTCATCATAGTCATGAACTCATCCATGTCAACCAAGCCATCCCCATCAATGTCTACTGCTCTCACCATTCTCTGGCAATCATCAAGGCTGCAGTGCTCGCCCAACCTCCTTAGCACCTCCATTACCTCCTCTGGACTTATCTTCCCATCACCGTTGAGATCATATGTCCTAAAGGCACTCTGTATGTCCATCGTCCTAATGCCACCGCCTTTCTTGTGTGCATCCATGAATTCCTTAAAACTAATAAACCCGTCCCCATCAAGATCTACTACTCGGAAAATCTTTGCCACTTCTCCAGGTACAATTCCCTTGCCTAGTGCCCTTAAAATGGCCTTGTACTCCTGCTGAGATATCTTTCCATCTTTGTTGGCATCAAATTTGTCAAAAACTTGCTTCATCTCGTCCTGATTAGGCATGAAAGAAGGCTTCAATCCAGAGCTCTGCCTGTCCCAGGAGAACAATCGACTTGGCTTCTGCAACAACTTCCTCTTTGAGATGTTATATTGGAAGTCGAGGAAACTTCTACTCGACATATTTTTAGAGGTGTTCTTGGCCGGCAGATATAGAAACTGCTAAATCAAACTGAGATATTAAGTGTATATAACCTTCAATTCGAGATGGAGAGACAGGGGGAGTCTCCAGACTTTATATACCGTTTATGACGCATGAAAATTGAAAGGTTTTCTGATGTTCTAGTCATGGGGATAAAGCAACCTAAGGTTCATTGCTTTCTCAAAAACTTGTGGCAACTAAAAGTAGCAGATTCTTTGGTGATTGAAGGCCTACAAGATAAGCAAGAATAATAAAGAAAAGGTTGGAAAAGCAAAAAAAAAAAAATGTACAAGATAAGAATAAATTCTTTGCAAAAGCTAAAAATCTTTTTTATACCTTTAAATTTTTTCTCCTCTCCTTTGAAATTTATTTCCTTAAAATTTTCCTGTCTTGTAACTCTCTAAGGAAGTAGATTGTTTACGGGCCATGTATTTATTGGCCATCTTTAAAGAAGAAAAAGGAAAACAAAACAAATAAATAAAGGATTACAGCTCACCGAAATAATAGCAAAAATAAATACCGAGTTGGATAAAATAAAAACAAAAAGGAAAGCTTCATCTGGGTCATGATGGACCCAAATCCTCCATCACTTCTATGTCCTTTCGAGCTGTAATCTTCTGAACATATCCTGCAATTATCAACCAATGTGTAGATTATGAAAACACCGCATGATGTCATAAAGTTGGTATTTTAACCCACTTTCTTGGCGGCTATATTGCGTAGATATTTCACATTTCGCACAGGAAGCAATTCTAGGAATCTACAGGGCCTAACTTCTACGAACTATATTCAACTTCCACGTTCTCTTAACCATTCCCTAGAGAGAACTTCCTTTGATAAAAACAAACCTGGCCCTTGGTAAATAGACATACCAGAAGAATAACACCCTTACGTAAAGTAACAACCAACAAGCTCATATTAACAATTTTGTTACTTTTCAGGAACAATACACTTGCATGAGGGATAATGTTTGATTTAGTTCATTTCTAGCCTTTAACAGAATGCTAATTGCTACAAAGAAGTTGTTGCTGGATGCACACCATAATCAATTTTAAATTTAACCAGAAATGGACTTAGCAAGGCAATTATGCGCTTAGCTTCATTCTGGAGAGAGTTTTTTTTTTTTTTTTTTTTTTTTGTGGTTCTGTAATTTTGGCCATTAACTGAGCCAAGGAAAGACTTGTGTAGACATTAGATATTTTGGTAAGTTTTAAGGAAGAGTGGGAAGAATACCAATTCCAAGACAAGGAATGCATTTGCAGATAATCTCTTTCCCTCTTTTGTTATGGTAACTGACATATCCTGAACCTTGGCAGCTTCGACACTTTCCAGTCCATTCATAAACTACTTCCTTGCAATCCTACAATTTAAAAAAAGGAGTCAGATCCAGAACCAAGTCCTTGCTTAGTGTAATTTTTATTTTTTCCATTTTTGTTATCTCGAGTGCACAGAGTGAAGGGCAAGGGAAACTAAGAGACCCCCCTTGAGCTAGAGGTGTTACTTTTTTTTTTTTTCTATCGATACGTCACTTATCATAAAGGCTACACCATTTGTTACCGCTCACCAAAGAATTTTCACTTTTTCTTTTTCATTTTTTTGCCCAAAAAAGAGAAATTTTTCAGTAACAAGCCTTGAACAGAACAATTTGACCTAAATAAAAACCATAAGCTCGTCTAAACACCATGACTAGAAATGATTCCGAAGAAGAAATCCAATTCATCATTCTCTGGATTCTACAGCTAATTCCTGCACCGAATCACTAAAAGCTAAGCCATATCAAGGAATTTTAGGGAGAAACGAAAGCCATAATTTTTTGGAAGCATCTCTCAACCATCTCCTCCCAGAAAGTAAACAAAAACAAAATACGAGTCTAAACAATGCGAAAGAGCAAAATCGCACCTCAACTTGGGGATCGCATCGGAGACGGCGGTCAATCTCCTCCGGCGAGACCGGAGAAGAATCCGGATAGGTCATAGGGAGTGGCAGAGGATCCTCATCGTCAGTCAAGTAACTCTCTCCACTTCGCGACCACTTCTCCTTCGCATTCGCCTTCGTCCCGCCGCCATTACCCCCTCGCCTCACCGCGCCGTCCGCGGCGGGGGCTCCATCCGAGTCAATGCCAATCCGCGAGCCGACTCCGCCGGAGACACCCGTGATTGACAGATACTGGAACAATTTGGGGAATGCCGGCAACGGCGGAACGTCGCCGGCTCCGGCGGCGGAGGCGCGGCATCGGAGGCGTGGAGGTGGGAGAAGTGGGCGTAAGGGCAGGGGATTGGGCTTGGAGGAGAAGAAGAAAGAGCTAGGGTTTGAAGCGAACATTCAGCGAAAAAGCGTGCTCAAAGTCTGTATAAGTGAAGATCTGTTCTGAAGAACGGAAAAAACAGAAGAGACGCAGGGAAGTTATGGATTTAGGCCGGTGAACTCGACGGTCTTTTTTGCGAAAAAAATTGTAGCGACTTTATTGGATTACAATACATTACAAGATGGCTTCATTTATATTTTTATTTTAGGGTGGTGGCATTAGTAGGAAAGTAAATATTTGGTTCTTAATTTTTTTATTTTTGATTTATTCATTTTTAACTATTGATTTTAGTTATTAAAGAATCAATTTAATAGTTAAATAATTAATTTTGAACAAAAAAAATAATAAATTAGTCTTAAAATTATTAAAAAGACGATAAATTGGTCCTAAAATTATTAAAAAGGCTACAAACTAGTCCCGAAATTAACTATTTAGCTATTAAATTGATTCCTCAGCAATTAAAATGAAAAGATGAGGACTGATAAATAAAAAATAAAAATTTAAAGAGTAAAATCATACTTTTGTAAAAAATTACAAACTGACGTAACTATTTGCCTTTTATTTTATTGTAATAGAATTTTATATGTCTAGATTATTTAGGAGAATATTTTAAACCATCCGTTTAAATTTAAAAATTATAATACGTTAAAGATTTACCTTTTTAGTATATCATACAAGTTTTACACAGTTTACAATAAAAACCACTAATCTTCCAAAACGTGGTTTTGCTTTGTCTTTATTTTTGGTAGTTGGGAATTGGGACCATCCTTTCAGTGGTCAAATTTAATACAAGGTCTATTGTTTTTTAGTAGGAAATTCAAAAAAAACACCCATGTGCTTTAGTTAAATCTATAAACGAAAATAATAAATTAAATTATAAATGTTATCGTAAATTAGTTAAGATTTTTTGTCAGTTACTTTCTCAAAAAATTAAAAAATTGGTATCATAAAAATGTTTTAATATAATTTAAATAATTCATTTTTGGTATAATAATTACATTATACAAGTACTTTACTTTGGCACGCAAACATTACAAAAAATACTTGTAGATGTTTCAATAATTTTTAACAAGTCGAAAAAAAAAAATCAAATACAGTTAGGGAAAAAAAGGAACAACAGAGCCAAAAAGATGGCCTTTAAAGCAAAAGAAATTAAAAAAAAAAAAGAATAAGTATGAGAGGAAAATTAAAAGGAGTGAAAAGTACATTAAATAAAGAAGATAAATATCTCCAAAAAAAAAAAAAAAAGGTTAAAAACGTTAAATTGTATTTTATTGGAACCAGATGTACTCTTTATTTGACTGAGTGATATATATTATAAATTAAATTATAAATAATACAAAGCTTTTATATATTATAAAAAAATTAAAAAAATTATTATAAAAATAAAGATAAATAAATATTAATTTATTATTTTTATAGACTTTGACTAATTTTATAACATGACGTACTAGTTAATGACAGGCAAATTGGTCCTGGGCCATGTGGCTGGTAGAACAATATAAACGCGAGTAAATTATAAAAGATGATTTTCTTTTTTCTTTCTTTTTACGGTACTGGCCCACCATGGATTCATTAGAGTCTTTCTGTCTTCTTCTTCTTCTTCTTCTTCTTCTTCCTTTTTTTTTTTTTTTTTGTTTTTTTTGTGCGTTGTATTAGTCGGACATGCTTGCGGGACCAATTTGCGCGTGGAAAAGTAATGCGATTATGCAAGTTCTGAAAATTGAGAACGATACGGTGCTGGCATTCTGTTATAAACACTTTTTTTCCTTTTATAAAGTGGAAAATTTAATTTTATGCCATCAGCAGAATATGTTGTTTTTACAATTAGCTTAATTTTTTAACAATCTAATTTATGATTGTTAGTATTAAAAATTTATAACTCATAATATTAAATAACTTCTAATGCTCTAACAGTGTTGTAATGTTGTCTTCTCTATAATAAGAATTCCCTCTAACTTTTAAGATTGTGCAAAACGTCATGAAAGACGGTACTCTTATGGTGAAGAAAACTATTTGTAATACCTATGAAGCACGTTATTAAAAGCCCTTAGATCAAAATCTCATGTGAGAATTTTATACTGTAACTATTTAACATATAAAAGCTTTATACTGTAACTATTTTTTTATTGTTACTGTAACATGTGAGAATTTTACATTATTTATAACTGAAAATGTCACAGTTTAACATTTTCCTTACTTACGTATCTATAAAAAACTTAAAATTTTTTTAATAAATATATTACACATACATACTGAAACTTCTTTTATAATTATATGTATAACTATACAAACAACTTTCTTTTTAAAACATCACCTACTTAGCATGTCCAAAAGAGGTTTTGTCTCACTTAATCATATTATATCATATATACATCAAGATCTAAAATAACTTAAAATACATAGCAACGGAAACATATCTATCGTGGTGTCCACACCCTGGTCTATACATTGCTCATATTCCCCCGCCAGCTCATCAGTATGTTCATCTTGACATTCTAGTAAAAATTCCTACAGCATGAATAACTAGGTGAGCTTATGCTCAGTAAGTCTAAACATAGCCTATATAAATCTTATACTAATATGCATGATCCATTTATGCTTTCTTATAAACGTTCATTATTCTTGTTATATCTTCTCTTTCATTAGGGCCCAAGTGCTCGTACCATATGTGTACATAGGTCTTCGTAACACCGAGACTATAACATAAATTTAACTTTAAACTTTAAACTCCCCTTTACCTCGGGAGCTGGGATGGCATTTTTCTTATTTCTGGTGTTTCATTTACCTGTCGAGTTATATTGGTTATCATACCATGCATGAACAATATACACTCATACTAAGTGTAAAATATTTACACTTTTTAATTGTATAGCACACACAGATATGTTCACATAAATATACTATACCCTTAAACCTACTCTTTCATACTATAGGTGGGTTTAAAACTTACTTGTTTTTGCTGCTATTAAAACTGTCTTCGAGTTTCCTTTGTTACTCGTCTAAGGACCTGTTTGGCCAATTATATCATTATTAACCAAATCATCACTATTTAGTTATACGTCAATAAGGTATACTTTTTAATAACTATTTCGGATATTTTTTTGATTATTTAAAGTTTGACTGTCCTCTCGTTTCTTTCCCAATCTTATAACTTCTAAAAAAATTCTTAATAAGGTAGTTTTTCTCTATCTTATACGTTTCGGGGTCCGTACAACTCATTTTATGAAAAATAACGTTTTTGCCCTTGATGGGTTGTTTTGAATTCCTAAGCCCGACTTGACTAATTTAACATGAAACGTCGCTTATTAGTATGAAAACAAGTGTTTAGGGTGTTGGGTTATTAGTTTGCAATAAAAGCCCAAGTTAAACAAAACTTTGCAATTTTATCCTTTAAAAGAAAAAACTATTTTTTTTTAAAGAAACATAGAGCTTAACTTGCGACACACCGTCTTTCACTTAAGGGTATTACTATCTTCTTAATTATTTTGGATAAAATTAAAACAATTTCTTTAAAAAAAAAAAACCTTTTTCAGCTCTCTTGGGTAAGAGCTCGGGCCCCTCACGGGGGATAGAGTCCACCGTGTGGGAGTTAAAGAACATATTTGTAGTTTTTAAAAATAAAATATAAATCATAAAATAAATAAAACTAAAAGAAATATTTTTGTAATTAACCAAAAAAATATTAAGTTAGTTTAAGTATTATTAGTCTGTTGCATGCCTATTTTTTTATATAAGATTTCTAATTTCTTATTTGAATATCCTTTTCTTTTTTCAATCTTTACCAACATTGACGTGATGTTATGGATCGATATTTTCATACTTCGTGACAAATTTCCAGACATTGCCGGCCAAATTTGTTCCCTTTTAGAACACCCCCGAGCTTTGATTTATTTGAAAAGAGCTCTTTGGAGGCCGAACGTTTAATTGTGGCAAATGAACTTTAGATAGTTTAGACCTAATAAAATGTTGCAGATTATCCCAAATTTTATTAAATTTAAAAGAAAAGAACACTTTTATATTGATATGTCATATTCTGAACATCATCTGAAATTTTAATCCTCTTTTTAGACAAGATCATGTTAAGTGAACGATAACAATTTTGTCATTTTCAACAGCTATTTCTTTTAAGATTCCCTATAAGTTGTCTAGTACTGTTGGTGTTCTCTCAAGTCTCAAGAGAGTCTCACATGTGCCTGACAAACAGAGGAGTTCAAGAATGAGGAAGACCTAGCTAATGGTATAACCAACTAATCAAACAGTCTAGAAAAGTGATTGAAAGCTTAAACTAGTATGAAGACAATAAATCCTTGTACTCTATGATTTAGGAAGTTGCTTGGTGCCATCAAAGAATAGTACCAGAAAAGCTATGAATTTGTAGAAAAATACCTCTTTTTTATATAATGAATAATAATCTTCCGCGGAGCAAAAATCAAGTTCTAAAACACTACAGCACATGAGAAACTTTTTCAGAGAATTTTGTATTATGCCTTCTGTCTCATTAGCAAAATGTCAGTAAGTAAAATACATCGAATTGTCAGCTTACTTGTAAATTCTGAGTCCCAAAAGAGGTTTTTTTCAGAAGATCACAAAATGAAGCTGAAATAACTTTGTTCAGGATTAAACTAGATGATAGCGGATGGGTAGTTCTTACAGAATGCTATTTCCCTTTTGCATTTGTAGCATACCGGAAATTTGACCGTTGAGGTTGTTGATCTGAGGGTATCTGCTAAGCAAACCAGGGCACCAAATTAGTTATTTGATGTCATGAAAAGCTCTGAGAGACTAGATTTGGTTAAGACTCACGTGTCATGAAGTCTTGGGAGTTGGCCTAATGATTTAGGAATTGGTCCTTCAAGTTGGTTGTTCTCCAAATGCCTTCACAACGACAATAAAAATGGAAATATTTAAGTGCCTGAGAATACAAACAGTAACGAATAATGAAAAGAAAGAATGAAAGATCAAGCTTCACTGGAGACATACAGAGTCTTTAACTCCTTTAAAGACCACATTTCAGGAATGGTACCTGAGAGCCTGTTCCCCCAGCCAGCTGTAAGCATATAGTTTCCATAAATAGACAACATCAGTAAATCATTATAGAAATGATAGAGAAATCAGGGTCGAGCGATGGGCGGACCAAATCTTTTTAGTTGTACAAAAATATAATCAGTGTGTTAAATGATGGAAATATTCATTTGGGTAGTTGAATTTTGAGCTTCTTTTGTCTGGTTAGACCCAACAATAGAGGGAAAGAAAAAATCATTGGTTCTCATCTTCTTTTGGCCACCATCGAACACCCAAAAAACCGTTGCATGGTATAATTAGATTATATCAGCACCGACATACGCAACAATGAGAGGGATTACATGTTACTTACATATGGTTAAGTGCAGTTAAATTTGCTATGGTTGAAGGCAAAGACCCGGACAGTCCCTTGCCGGTTAAATTCCTTCACAAGAATACAACAAAACATGTTGAACCCAGAAAAAAAATGCTTCCAACACAAACGAAATAACCATCTCTCGGTTAATTGGGCTTCAAAAGAAATCAATAAAAGAATTTTGTACTAGTCTCAGAAAAATCTAATGAACATACAGAGCAACAACTCGAGAAAATTCCCCTTAAGAGCATGTAACTCCGGTCCATGAATTCTTCTCAGGCAAGCAAGGATCGCCACTGCAATCCGAAGGCGGATTGTTTAAGTTTCTTGCCAAGTCCATCATCGCTGCAGCGATTGAAAGACAAAACCAAGAAAATTACAAAAAAATAATTGATGAAATGAATACCACATTATTCCATTGCAACAAAGAAGAGTTTTTGATTCTCTACCATCTCCAGTTTAAGGTCCTTCCACCAAGAGGCAGAACCTGCAGAACTTCACCAGCATTGATCACAGGCCCAACAGGCATTCCCTCGGCAGGAGTCAGGGCAATCTCAGTCTGCCCCGATAGTGGCCACAACGACGAATAAACCGTAATGCCATTGGCTGTGACATTCAGATTTGCATAGAAATTCTCACCATTCACCGAGACATTGAACACTCTCCAGCTATAAGGGCTTGGTGTTCTGTTGTCCTGAAAGTAGAGTGCAATGTAGTAGTCGGCGTTAGAGAGCGACATCAGTGACCATTGGATTTGGAGTATCTTTCCGCGGCTAGTTGTGATAGCGTTGTTGAATGCTTTTGCTGGCGGGACATTCCAAAAATTTGAAGGGGGTTAGGTTTGAGTGGCTTGTCACTATAGGGTTCAGGTCCTTGAATGGTTGCCGTAGCCTGTTGAATTTGTCATCTGGAAAGCTAATTGAGGGTTCATATTTACATATTCAAAATCAGAATTCTATTTAACTGTCCTAATTTATAACAGATGATGGCGTGAAAACGAATTGAAAGACTAACAGTTTTTGATTTTGTTCTGTTGGTTTGTGAATCTAGTGTTTCTTGTTCCAAAATACTAGAACTTATTCTTTTGATTCAAAGAGGACAAACAGTTGTGGATTTGGTGTCACTGTCATTCGTAGATATAGTTTTAAATTGTCTGATTATCTTATAATCATATCAGATTAAACAAAAAATAAAAGAGTAGTTTAGTTGATATCAGAACTATGCTTGCGCCTAAAGTTTTAATCTCACATTTTTTTATATGATTCTAGTACACCTATATATACACACACGTAAAGCAATAGGGAAACAAATAAAACAGATTTCCGTACCCAGTAAATTCAGTGTCACCGCCGAAGCTACTCCTCGCCACGGTACTGAGCGCAACAAACTTGCTAAAATCTGTCGAATTATACAATGAGTCCTCCAAGTACTCCACCTCTAATGCCGATATAAACAGGCTGGATTTAGTATTCTCGTTCTTCGCCAGGCAAACACTGAGCGAATTCTCCGCAGCAACGACAACGATCTCATAATACGGGCTGAGCCCGTTGGCATGGTCCTGGGCAGTGTCGACAATGCCCCATCTCTTGCCGTCCACTATCTGGTCGAGCACTAGCGGCTCCGTCCCTCCATCAAAACCACCATAGTAGTAAGTCATCCTGACCAAATCCTTCCTCTAATTGCCGGAACCGATTAGCAATACTTGCGCGTAGAGGCATCGGGGAAGTAGCATGGTGTGGACAGTATTGGCACGAGGTCCTGGATGGCAAGGGTGGTGATGTTCCCAACGGAAATGAAGCCCTCGTCAGTTACGTACTTGAGGCCTCTCTCGGGCGTGGTTTGGACTTGTGGTGAAGACTCGCCAGCTCCACAGTCCAACGGATAGTCTGTTGCATAGATACGACGTTAAATATATGTAAAGAATACACACACAGATATATATATATATATATATACACATATATATATATATTTGTGTTAGTAATTATAATAATGTTATAATGTGTTTTGTGCATTTAAAGAGACCTGTGGGAGAGGGGTCGGATTGAGAGAAGGAGAGATGGAGAGGGATGGAGAAGAGCCATAGAAGGAAGATGGAGAGAGACATGTTGTTGAGTGGGGAGGGTCACCCAGAAAAGAAATGAAACTTGCAAGTTTGAGAGAGAGGAATTAGGCATGGCATGGCTGGAGGGATTTGACACGTCGAGGGGCTGTGCTTGAGCATAAAATATACAAATTGACAAGGACATGCTTGAGCTGGTCTTTCCATGCATAAGTTTTGCAATGATGGCAGGTTTTTACTGTGGCTGTTTTACTTCTTCAAACATTTTTTTCAAAATTGTACCTCAATGCCCGTTAGAAGCGCCTGTAGCTCAGTGGATAGAGCGTCTGTTTCCTAAGCAGAAAGTCGTAGGTTCGACCCCTACCTGGCGCGATAATCCCAAGTTAATTTTGTATTTGAAATTATATTTTATTTTTTGAAACTAACAGAGATCTTAAATGTAGGCCCTTTTGAAAAGGAAACAAAGAAAAAATAAATGTACAATGTGCCGTCTAATTCTGAAATAAATGTACAAAAACTTTATAAAACTGAGCCCTTTTAAGCCCAAATCCTAAAGATAATGCAATTAAGAATGCATCATCAAATTAAATAATCGTAGACTGTATCACATTTTAAACCAAAATCAAACTTTTCTTGAAAAAAATTATGATTTTAATCGTTTCTTCTTAACAAAATAACTAAATCATTACTAAAAAGATCCACATTAATAAAATAAATAAATAAAAAGTTACATAAATTTTTACAAATGGGTAATGTGGCATCAAACAATGAAGGCGACAACAAGTGGATGCTTAGTTAAACTTAAAAGGTAATCCGCGAATTAGTTTTCAGTATAACATAACAAAGTTAAAAGTAATTCCTGATTGTTGTTTATATGTTCTTTTTAACGAGTTTTTTCATATATATAATTCGAATTAGTAGATTATACGAATTCAGAAATGACCAATCAGTAACTTGATCTATGCCTATCAGATTAAAAAAAAAATCTCAATCCATCACCACTTTATAATCTTCACAATTCAATTTTCAATTAATGCATTGAACGGATTAATAAATTCCATGAACGCCCCTAATAATTTGACTCTTGAGCTAAGTTGATAAGCAAAAAATCTTACTGAATTAAGATTTTAGTAGTAATAGTAGTTTGAATGGTAAACATTTGTTAAATTTAAGTCAAAAGAGTTACTTATACGGCACATTATTTTAACAAATACTTATAAAAATAATCCAAAAAAATCAATAATAAATAAAAAGGTTACATTTAATTCAATCTATGAAAAATATTAGTTGTCTTATTTTGCCTGGTACAATTCAAAACCAAGAAATTCTAGTGAGTTCGCCATGCAAATAACACATTTACAGATACTAGAGATTAATAGACCGTAATTAGTTTTAAATATTTAATTTTACAATTTTACCTGTTTATTCTGAAACTCTATTTTTCAAAAAAGCCTAATTTTCACCTCTTTTCTATCTCTCTCCCTTCTCCGCCCGACAAATGAAGAAGCCGTCACGAGCTCCTCCGTCGCCGAAGCCCTTGTCGACAACGAAGTTGAGACTATCCCTTTTGAACGTGCTCCTCTAGCGCCAATCGCTCTGATGACACGTCCCCGAACAAGACGTGAGTTCTCTGACGAAGGACATTGTGGATAACAGCATCGCAATCTTGAACGAAGATGAAATCCCACCTTCACCAGCGTTGTAGTGAAAGGGCTTCACCATCTCTACTAGATACGTGTCATATGAGCTTCATCAGTGACAATTGCTCACGAAGCCGTGGATGAGGATTGTAGAAACTGGTGCTGTCGCGAAGGCTCCGACGCATCCTGTCAACGCCAACCTCAGCTCACCCGACATCCATCGACAATGAGAAGCTGCACCGAGGAGAGAGAAAGAAAGGGAGTGAAATAGAGGGGGAAAGGAAGAGACTTTAGTTGTTAAGGTTTTTAAGTTGGGGTATTTTAGTCATTATCTTATTTGATTAAGGGAGATTTTAAGTGAAATGCCCTATTTATTAACCTTACCTACATTTTAGCCTATTAATTTTTTATTTCTCTTTTAGTTTAGACTATTTTCCGCATCGTCCCTTCATAAAGGCATAAAATTGGTCATCAAACGTGGTAGAAGTTACAAGTTTGATACTTCCAACCAATAAAACTTCATTTTTTTAACAGTTCTAAATAAACCAATTTTGTTCCAGCTTTTTTTTTTTTTTTTTTTTTTTTTGAGGAAGTCTAATGCCTATTTCTTGACTGTTAAACATGAAATTAACTTAAATTAAAAAAACAAGCTGTTAAAGTAATCTCACCTACGGTTGCCCAAGTGCCCAACAAACGTGAGTATTCCGCCTGTTTTTTAACAGGGATTATTTTTGCTAAAAAATGTTAATTTAGGAGAGATTATTGCAAATAATTTAAGTTTAAAATATTTAAGAACCTGTTCGAAATGATTTTCTTGCAGAGCTGAAGCCAAGAAGGGCTTGTAGAAAGCATTATGATGAAGGCATTCGAAGTCAATGGTGACACTCTTGCTCTTGCCATTTATTCTGACGTCACAGACTCAAAATATACTTCTCTCGCTCTCTGTTTCCTTCCCATTCTATTCTATTTTGTAATTGTGGACCGTTATGCCAATCAATAACTAAATAGAATGTTAAACGTGGTAAATTTTGTATTAGTTGATTAAAAATCAAGCAAGATCATCTACATCATGGTTTGGAGAACCAATTTTAAGCTTGTTTCTCTATGGTTTTACAATCTTCAAAAAAAACCAAAAAAGAAGGATTGTGAGAATTTTGCTTTAAAAGCCTAATGCTCACAAATCAATTGTAAATTGTAAAAGGTTGTTTCTTGTTTGATCTCAGGATTTTGCTTCGAGTCCTAGTTAAATGATGAGGTAAAAGGGGGAGTCCTATAAACTGAAATGTTAAAAAGAAAATAAAAAATAAAATAAAACAAATCCGGCATATGCTGTGACATTTGAAAACGAAACATTAGTGCTTGAAAACATCCATATGGAAAATTATGAGAGAATTGAAAGGCCTAATAATT
>CAMOHE010044176.1:48670-91316 GCA_946598075.1 Artocarpus hirsutus
TAACAGAGATCTTAAATGTAGGCCCTTTTGAAAAGGAAACAAAGAAAAAATAAATGTACAATGTGCCGTCTAATTCTGAAATAAATGTACAAAAACTTTATAAAACTGAGCCCTTTTAAGCCCAAATCCTAACGATAATGCAATTAAGAATGCATCATCAAATTAAATAATCGTAGACTGTATCACATTTTAAACCAAAATCAAACTTTTCTTGAAAAAAATTATGATTTTAATCGTTTCTTCTTAACAAAATAACTAAATCATTACTAAAAAGATCCACATTAATAAAATAAATAAATAAAAAGTTACAAAAATTTTTACAAATGGGTAATGTGGCATCAAACAATGAAGGCGACAACAAGTGGATGCTTAGTTAAACTTAAAAGGTAATCCGGGAATTAGTTTTCAGTATAACATAGCAAAGTTAAAAGTAATTCCTGATTGTTGTTTGTATGTTGTTTTTAACGAGTTTTTTCATATATATAATTCAAATTAATAGATTATACGAATTCAGAAATGACCAATCAGTAACCTGATCTATGCCTATCAGATTAAAAAAAAAATCTTAAACCATCACCAATCTATAATCTTTACAATTCAATTTTCAATTAATGCATTGAACGGATTAATAAATTCCATGAACACCCCTAATAATTTGACTCTTGAGCTAAGTTAATAAGCAAAAAATCTTACTGAATTAAGATTTTAGTAGTAATAGTAGTTTGAATGGTAAACATTTGTTAAATTTAAGTCGAGTCACATATTTTTAACAAATACTTATAAAAATAATCCAAAAAAATCAACAATTAATAAAAAGGTTACATTTAATTCAATCTATGAAAAATATTAGTTGTCTTATTTTGCCTACAATTCAAAACCAAGAAATTCTAGTGAATACACCAAGCAAATAGCACATTTATAGATACTACAGATTAATAGGCCGTAATTAGTTTTAAATATTTAATTTTCCAACTTTACCCCTTTATTCCAAAACTCTATTTAAAAAAAAAAAAACCTAAT
The DNA here is from genome assembly GCA_946598075.1 of Artocarpus hirsutus. Taxonomy (NCBI): domain Eukaryota; kingdom Viridiplantae; phylum Streptophyta; class Magnoliopsida; order Rosales; family Moraceae; genus Artocarpus; species Artocarpus hirsutus. Next base: position 49,691 of record CAMOHE010044176.1, read on the forward strand.
TTTCACCTCTTTTCTTTTTCTCTCTCCCTTCTCCGTCCGACAAATGAAGAATCCGTCACCGGGTCCTCCGTCGCCGAAGCCCTGGCCAACAACGAAGTTGAGACCATCCTTTTTGAACGTGCTCCTCTAGCGCCAATCGCTCTGATGACACGTCCCCGAACAAGATGTGAGTTCTCTGACGAAGGGCATTGTGGATTTTGAGACAGCAACGCAATCTTGAACGAAGATGAAATCCCACCTTCACCAGCGTTGTAGTGAAAGGGCTTCGTCATCGCTACTAGATACGTGTCAGATGAGCTTCATCATTGACAATTGCGCACGAAGCCGTGGATGAGGATTGTAGAAACTGGCGCTGTCGTGAAGGCTCCGACGCATCCTGTCAATGCGAACCTCAGCTCACCCGACATCCATCGACAATGAGAAGCTGCACCGAGGAGAGAGAAAGAAAGGGAGTGAAACAAAGGGGGAAAGGGAGAGACTTTAGTTGTTAAGGTTTTTAAGTTGGGGTATTTTAGTCATTATGTTATTTGATTAAGGGAGATTTTAAGTGAAATGACCTATTTATTAACCTTACCCACATTTTAGACTATTAATTTTTTATTTCTCTTTTAGTTTAGACTGTTTTCCTCATCGTCCCTTCAGAATGGCATAAAATTGGTTATCAAACTTTGTAGAAGTTAGAAGTTTGATACTTCCAACCAGTAAAACTTCATTTTTTTTTAACAGTTTTAAATACACCAATTTTGTTCCAGCTTTTTTTTTTTTTTTAGGAAGTCTAATCCCTATTTCTTGACTGTTAAACATGAAATTAACTTAAATTAAAAAAAAAGCTGTTAAATAATCTCACCTACGGTTGCCCAAGTGCCCAACAAACGTGAGTATTCCGCCTGTTTTTTAACAGGGATTATTATTGCTAAAAAATGTTAATTTAGGAGAGATTATTGCAAATAATTTAAGTTTAAAATATTTAAGAACCTGTTCGAAATGATTTTCTTGCAGGGCCGAAGCCAAGGACTTGTAGAAAGCATTATGATGAAGGCATTCGAAGTCAATGGTGACACTCTCGCTCTTTGCTCTTTATTCTGACGTCACAAACTCAAAATATACTTCTCTCGCTCTCTGTTTCCTTCCCATTCTATTTCTATTTTGTAATTGTGGACCGTTATGCTAATCAAGAACTAAATAGAATGTTAAACGTGGTAAATTTTGTATTAGTTGATTAAAAATCAACCAAGATCATCTACATCATGGTTTGGAGGGCCGATTTTTAAGCTTCTTTCTCTATGATTCTACAATCTTCAAAAAAAGATTGGGCTTTATTTTTGTTTATTGTGGTTTTTATAAGAGATATTACACGTTAAATCATACTTTTAAAAGATGTGTTTATTTATGCTATATTTAAAAAAGTTATGCCATATTATCATTTATATATTATATTAAGTTGTGTCACATATAAACATGTACGGTGTTTAGAAAAAGTAAACCTTCAAAGATAATATGTACAAAAATTTCCCTTTAAAAGCCTAATGCTCACAAATCAATTGTAAATTGTAAAAGGTTGTTTCTAGTTTGATCTTAGGATTTTGCTTCGAGTCCTAGTTAAATGACGAGGTAAAAGAGGGAGTCCTATAAACTGAAATGTTAAAAAGAAAATAAAAAATAAAATAAAACAAATCCGGCATATGCTGTGACATTTGAAAACGAAACATTAGTGCTTGAAAACATCCATATGGAAAATTATGAGAGAATTGAAAGGCCTAATAATTGACATATAAAAACATTTTTTTTTTTTTTTTTGCTGGGAACTCCTTGAATCTATGCAAGTTGGAACATTGGAACCGGAAGTTGCATTTTTCAATACTTCTCTTGTACTTTCCAATCCATACAAACTTATTTCTTCCATGCCAGATTACAGAATCTTTAAAAATATTTGGTATTTCCGAGAGCTCAACTTGTGTGCTTGCGGCTCGTTTTGGTGCTTCTCCCAACGAGGGGTCATTGTTGAATCATGCTCTAAACCATCAATGCCTCTATTGCTTTAGGATATTTAGAGATATCAGTTATTCACTTGTTCTGATATTACGTAATATGCCAGATGAAAGCTGTAGAGAAACTAGTCAATGGAAAAGAGATTGAATTGGAAGAACTCGGAGGAAGAGCAGACAAATCCCAAATTCAAAAGGTTTTTGTGATGTTATATGGGACACTTTTCTGCCAGTTTTTTCTATTTTACCAAAATAATTTTTACAGTGAGCAATGTCCTTCTTTCTTTTCTTTTCTTCTTTTTGAATAATAATTTTCCAGCACCATAAGGTACCTAGCCGGGAGCTAGGCATACTCTCTTTTGCAGATGCTATTACATGCCGGATTGCGATGCATCGTGGGAAAGAATCAGCACAGTTTTACCTTAATGATTGGGATGGTCGCATGTGGTTTGCTTCCACAAGGTCTAGGTTTCGAACCTTCTCGTGGGCACCTATATGACAAAAGTCATAGTTTCCTGTCTTCTAAAGATTGTAAAATAAGGAAAATTTCGAAAAAAAAAAAATAATTTTGAGTCAGCACCAGTTTTATCATTTAGTTCTTGTTCTTAGTTTTTCCAGGGCCAAACAATGCCTCCTAGATTAGATCTGCGTCTTGAATTGTAAATTTGATTTGTAGTCTTGGATGAATCGCTGTGTGAGAATGTTTTTAACTGACTTTGCTTGAGAAGTTGAGACTTCTACAGTTCCTGTTATAGAACATGCTTGAGAAGTTGTAATGCAACATATTCATTTTGTTACACTTGAATTGGCTGATCCAGAACTTGTTCTTCGCAGTGCACTCCAAGGTTTATTTATGGAACTTTCTGCCATCTCTTTTTTGCTTTCTACGTTAATCGGGAGAAGCTGTAGAATCATTTCTCAAGCTTTTTTAGTATTCTTTTCATTTTGATCGTGCAAAAAATAATATGAAATTCTTCCATTTCTATTTATTCATCAAAAAATAAGGGCAAAAAGACCGTTAACACGTGGTTTACACGGAAAAGTAATATGTTGTCTGACCCTCGTAGACATATAAGGACACAGTAACGTGTAAAATACGACATAAACGAGGGCCAAATTAAATAATTAAAAAATAGGCAATAGTTAATTAGGCTCATTTCTTCTATGCGAAGTAAGTGCGGCGTATGATCAACGCTAACCGATGATAGCCGGTGGTGGCTTTGTCACACGTAACGACTGAGACTGAATATAAATACAACTAAAAACAAAAAACTGTTATTTTACCAAATATACATGATTTTATTTCATCGGAATTGAGTTCAAAAACCTTATTTCATGCATATTTTTTTTTTCAACAACTTCATAAACATATAATATTAAAATTTTTAATGTCATGTATTTTATTTCTACATATTAGAACTAGGATTAATCCATGATTAAAAAATGAAAACAAACCCCATATTAGCAAACTTTATAAACAAACTCATTGTGTGTAACGAAAACAGGATATGGATTTGATTTTGCTTGTTTTATATTTGCAATACAAATTCACTTCCTGAAAAATGCAAACAACGAAGAATGCTCTCTATCTAATCTTGATGAAAAAAATAGAATGATACAAAAGCAAAACGTAATAATAAAAAAAAAAAAAAAGAGAAAACCGGGAGTAGCCGGTGAGACCGTTCCGTGGGTTCGCATAAAGGCGTTAACGAACTCGTCTGATCTTCACAAGAAGTTAACAACTCGGAATTTTCAAAACATTTTTGGCTCTAAAATTAAATCAAATCAATCTATCTTTCTACAATCTTCTTCTTCTTTTTCCTTAGCCATGGGAACTTCACAGAGCCGGGAAGATCACATTTCAGACTCCGACGAATACGATGAAGAAGAAGAGCAAGACGACGATGTCGAGCAACACCATTCCTTGTCCACGCCCAAACCCAAAAGGACCGCCATTGACGACGTTGACGCCAAGCTCAAAGCCCTAAAGCTCAAGTACGCCTCTCCTTCGACATCGACGCAGAGCCCTAATTCGAAGAACGCCGTGAAGCTCTACCTCCACATCGGCGGGAACACCCCCAAGGCGAAGTGGATCGTCTCAGAGAAGCTCATCTCGTACGAATTTCTCAAGACCTCCGACGCCGACGATGGTAGGGATGGGGATGAGGATGAATCGGACGGCAGGGGAAAATCCTGGTGGGTCCTAAATGTCGGTTCGAAGGTCAGGTGTAGGGTTTCCACCGACATGCAATTGAAGATGTTCGGCGACCAACGGCGGGTGGATTTCGTGTGCAGAGGCGTCTGGGCGCTGAAATTCTACACCGACGAGCAGTACCGGAGATTCCTGACGGAATTTCAGGATTGTTTGTTTGAGAATGTGTACGGAGTTCCGGCGACGGAGGATAACAAGGTGAAGGTTTACGGGAAGGAGTTCCTAGGGTGGGTTAAGCCGGAGTCGGCGGACGATTCGATGTGGGAAGACGCGGACGATGAGCTGAACAAGAGCCCTGTGTCGCCGCCGGCGACTCGGTCGAGCCAGGACCTTTTGGAGGAGTTCGAGGAGGCTGCGAACGGAGGTGTGCAGAGCCTGACTCTCGGAGCTTTGGATAATAGTTTCCTGGTAAGTGACAATGGCGTTCAGGTCTATAGGAATTTCAGAAATGGGATTCATGGGAAGGGCGTCTGCGTGAAATTTGATGGCGGCAATTTACGAGGCGCTTCGAGTTTGGGGAATTCGACTCCAAGCAAAGCAATGCTTATGAGGGCGGAGACCAACATGATGCTCATGAGTCCGTTCAAGGAAGGGAAGCCTCACTCCACGGGGGTTCAACAGCTCGACATCGAGACGGGAAAGATTGTCACTGAATGGAAGTTTGAGAAGGATGGAACGGAGATCACAATGAGGGATATCGCCAATGACACGAAAGGCTCGCAATTGGATCCTTCGGAGTCGACCTTCTTGGGGTTGGACGATAATAGACTTTGTCAGTGGGATATGCGTGACCGGAGAGGGATCGTTCAAAACATCGCTGCTGCGAAGTCTCCGGTGCTGCATTGGAGCCAGGGGCATCAGTTTTCGCGCGGGACAAATTTTCAGTGCTTTGCCACCACCGGAGACGGGTCTATTGTGGTGGGGTCTATTGATGGGAAGATAAGGTTGTATTCGAAGTCGTCGATGAGGCAGGCAAGGACTGCTTTCCCAGGGCTTGGTTTGCCGATTACCCATGTGGATGTAACTTATGATGGGAAGTGGGTTTTGGGCACTACTGACACCTATTTGATCCTCATTTGCACTCTGTTTACTGACAAGGATGGGAGGACAAAGACCGGGTTTAGTGGTCGAATGGGGAACAGAATACCAGCTCCGAGATTGCTGAAGCTGACTCCTTTGGATTCGCATTTGGCGGGCACAGACAACAAATTTCATGGTGGCCATTTCTCATGGGTAAGCATTCTATCTTATTCTGCCTGTCTAATCATTATTAATTGTTAGCTGAAGAGCTTAGTTGATTAATTCGCCTTTGGCTTGTGACGCGTGTTCTGTTATTTGCAATTAGTTTGAATTGTTATCTATTATCTGTTTCTTGAAAGAGATTCATTTGGTGCACATGTCTTCTTGCATATTATGCGGTTTGTTGTAGCTTCCATTGGGCATTATAGGAATGTAGTTGTTACTCTTCTAGAGAAAAGCATTTTGCTGTTTTTATGGCAATTCCTTATCTTTTTGAGTTATTGATAATTAGTTGGTTTTTTGTCACAGCAATTTTTTAGCTCGTTTAAACTATATATATGTTCTATGTTAACTAAAATGATTGGTACAATGAGAGTAACACTCTCCGGTAGTTAGAACCATCGTTCCCATTGTCAAATCTTCTTCAGATTTGCAAAACTTTCCATTTTTCCACCTATTCATTTACTCTAGTCGTGTTTTTATTTTCACCAGAATTCATCTCAACATGGAGCCTTCAGATTGAAATTAGCTTTATTAGGAACCCAAATGTGCTGGTCTTGCATTGGGAGTCCTTAGCTTCCAGTGAGGGATCTGTGAAAGGTTCTCAGAGGCCTCTAAAAGGACATGTAGGCCTTGGGTTCTGTTCCTTGTAAAGGCTTGAGCAGCTCAAATACGGGCCCAATCGAAGCTGTCAGTAAGGGACAAACAATGTCAACAAAATGTTTTGGTGTCTTCATATTTTTTGGCAGACACTATCAAACTTGTCGGACAATCCCTAGTTAACCCAGAACTCTCTCCCCCTTTTCTTTCTCCTTATTTATCATCTATTTTTACTCCTTTTTGGGTAGTGAAGTTATTGTTGTTCATGCTCACTTATTTCTTCCCAGTTGGCTGTAGATAACTGATTTTGGCATTTTGCGTGTGTATGACTACTCATTTTCTAGTCAGGTCCATGTCTGTGTTAGGAAACTGGACTAGAACTTGATATATGCTGATTGCTTGCCGTGTAGCAGCGTTCTGTTGTGTTGTGAGTTTGAAATGTTAAGAGTATGTGCACCTGATTTGAAGCTACAACTACAAACGCATATTTCTTGTTTCTCAACCGTTGTAGCTTAAAATTGGGAATAATTTCTTTGACTAAGGTGGAGCACTGGAGTTCCCTTTACTCAATCTTTCCTTGATAATAATTTTTTGAGACTGTCTGTGTCTCTGCGTTCAGCAAGAAAGCTATGTGCTCCACGCGATAAACTCTACTTCTGTTGACCCTTTTACCTACATTTGTTTCCTATGATTTGTCTGGATAAAACTTAATTTAGTTTAACTTCATGTGTTACAGGTTACTGAGAATGGCAAACAAGAGCGCCACCTGGTCGCAACAGTGGGCAAGTTCAGTGTTATATGGGACTTCCAGCAGGTTAAGAACAGCGCCCACGGATGTTATCGAAACCAGCAAGGCCTTAAGAGCTGTTACTGTTATAAGATTGTATTGAAGGATGAGTCCATCGTAGAGAGCCGTTTCATGCATGACAACTTTGCCGTCAGTGATTCCCCTGAAGCTCCGCTTGTGGTTGCAACTCCTATGAAAGTCAGCTCAATCAGCCTTTCCGGCAAAAGATGAATTTGTCTTGATTGCTAGATTTGTATGATTTCGCTTCGAAGGTTGGGATTTCAAAGCTTTGTCATAGGTTCACCTCTTTCCCTCTGCCTTCTGTTCTGTTTTATTTGTTTTCACACTTGTAAATCTCTGTAGGATACGTTTGATGATGAGTTTAAAGGTGTGGTAAATGATGGTTCTATTGATAAAGTGATTTCTTTTGTATATTTTCCCCCAGTTTCGGTGGTCTTTTACCGTGTAAAACAATTGAGAAATTGTCATTTCTTAGCGATTCTTAGCAGTTGTCCATGTGGAAAACACTAGACAAAATTTTTCTCAAGAACTTAAAATTCATATTAAAGATATGCATTTCTTTTCTAGTCAACTACTGTTTTGACTAGTGAATTAAGCACTTTGCTCTTTATAACTTATAGTTGTTGTTTATAAATATAATGCATAAACAGGTTTATTTATGGACCGCAAAGAGTAGATACATCACCTACATGCCAAAATCAACACTCTTGCTGACCCAAAAAGAGGTACAAACTTGGTATAAGGTTAAAATCTAAATCTAAAGATAATAATTTTGAAAACATCCAGAATACATAATAAACCAAAAGAACAACGTATAAAATACTAGTAACCTGTTATTCTCTTTTCTTGCCGCTAAAACAACTACATTAAGGTATTTCTATATAGTGATTTATATGGACTCGACTGTAGCAAATTCTAGTTTGGCATTTGGTTGATAGATTTGAACTACATTCAAACTATTTAATTATAGTGTTTTCTCTTATAAAAATTAAATATATATTCAAACCTATGAACTAAATCGGGCATAAAACCAACAACTTTATATTTATTTTTTAAATGGGAAAAACAGAATACTTATTTGATATGGCACTGTATAAGAAAATTTATAAAATAATTATAGTAATTTTGGTCTAGTTATACACACAGAGACTTTTATGTCGATGATGCATTCAGTTTTTGTGGGGTAAACATATGCAAATGTTCTAAAAACTAAAAGATATGAAACTAAGACAGGAAGAAGAAGAAATAGAGAGAGAAAGGAACTGCAATACTCCTTGTTCTTCTAAAGTACAAATTCATCCGTCTAATCTACGGATTCGAATTTATAATAAAACTCTAGTACTATGCAATACTATTTACAATAAATACAATAACTATTTCCACAGTAACTTTACTAAATTGCATGGTAGTTCACTATTCATTACATAGTAGCTTATTATGCATTTGCATAGTGAAAGAAATGGTGGTGAGCACTGATTTAGACTTGTTTACAACACTCTTCTTTAGAAGTCCATCATTCATGATGCTTTATTTAAAACCTCTGTTAGAAAAAACCCAATGTATAAAAACCATAGCCATGGGAAAAAAATAGAGGCTTTTTTAAAAATAACTTTTTTAAAAAATTTTATTTGATTAATGACCTTTTTTTTTTTTTTTTTTTAGGCATAAAAAAACTAGCTTTTTTGGCATAAAAACAGTTCCAGTTTTTTTTGTTTCCACCCTGGTTAAGTTCCTCTATTCGATACAGTCATTTTTCTCTTTTCTCTAAAAAAAACTGGGGCAGCTTCAATACTCAGAAAAAACCTTTTTTTAGTGCAAAAAAAAAAAAAGAGGTCATTTACTCAATTTTAAATTTTCTTTAACCCTTTTTTCAAATTTACCCAAAAAAAATATGTTATTCTTGTATTTGTGTTTCATGCTGCCTTGCTAAACCCTATGGGACAAAACCATAATAATGGAAAAAGAGTACAACATGTTTAAGCTCCCTCTCGAGTTAACATTAATTGTTCTTACAAGTCTTTTAGGTGACGTATCCCAATACTGACTCTGATGTCTGAAAGTTGATATGGAAAGTGTCTTTGTAAAAAGATCTGCAGTATTGTCACTTGAACATATGTATTAAACATTAATGTCTTTGTTCTTCTCAAGATCTTGTATAAATGAGAAGAATCTTGGAGGTGTGTGTTTTGTTTTGTCACTCTTAATGTATCTTTTCTTTATCTGAGTGACACATGCATTATTGTCTGCAAACAATATTGTTCGATCCTTGTTGATTGGTAGTCAACAAGCTCCTTGGATATGTGAGTCATGGATGTCAGCCACACACATTCTCGACTTGGTTCGCAGAGTGCAATAACTCCAGCACAATTTGATAAAATAGCAACCAGTATTTTTGTGAACACCAAGAAATCGCAGTTACTCCACATGTTAACATGTATCCAGTCTAAGATCTGGTTTTATGTGGATCCGATAAATAACCTGCATAACCAATTAGTCATTTTTTTACTCCTTTAGGATACAACAAACCTAAGTCAATTGTTTCTTGAAGATAACAAAATATGTACTTAGTTCCATTCTAATGTCTCCGTGTAAGAGCTGAGCTAAAACTTGTTAATAAGTTAACAACAAAGGTAATATCTAGCGTTGTACAATTACCCAGGTATATAAAAACTTAAATTGCACTCAGATATAGTACTTTAGGCCTAACAACCTTTTCATTATCTTCATAAGGACGGAATAGATCTATTTCCACTTTGAGTAGTCTATTGATCATTAGGATACTCAAAGGATTTGCTTTATCCATGCTAAAGAGTTTTAGGACCTTTCAGTATATTTTGATCAATGCAAAAGTATTTCAGTTTGAAGATGATCAATCTGTAAGCCAAGACAATACTTAGTTTCTCCATGGTCTAACATTTCAAATCCCTCCTTTAAGTATTTCATTGCCTTAAGAATTTCTTTATGGGTCCTAATGATTTTTAAATCATCAATATAGATAGCAATAATCAAGTATCTCAATGTTGTTTTCTTAATGAAAACACATGGGAATATAGAATTATTTGCATATAATTTCTTTAACAAATAATCACTTAAGCAATTGTACTATATGTGTCCAAATTGGTTTAACCCATACAGTGATCTCTGTAACTTGATCGAATACATTTCCTATCACAACCCGACTTTTTGAGTTGTTTTTTAATACTTTACTTACTTAGCTTTAAAATTAGTAAACATTTTTTTTCATAAAACTTTTAATTACATATTTCATAAATACATGATTGATCCAAAAGAGTTTGTGACACTTACTTATTTTAGATAATTTTCCTTTGCTCCCAAGAGCATTTACAATACTTATTTATATTGCATACTTTGGTAAACTAGATAGTTTTCATAACATAACATATTTCAAGACATAGCATTTACAGCGGAACTAATCTCCCAATAGTATCTATACCATTTGACTACGCAATTGCTCATATTGCCATTGCCATCTCAACAGTACATCTATTTCGACCTCGTGACTAAATTTCCTATAACATAAAATAACTAGGTGAGCGATTGTTCAGTAAGTCCAAACATAGCCCACAAAATAATTCTTATTTGTATGCATGAACCAATTATGCTTATTTATGATCCTTAATTATTCATTTCAAATCCTTAACTTAACTAGGGCCCAAGTGTTCATAACAAATACACACAATAGTTATCATAACACAAAGGCTGTAACATAACTTTAAACTCCTCTTAGGTCTGGAGGTGGTACGACACTTTCTTTTCTTATATGATGATTCATTTACCAATTCTTTAAATAATGGTGACATGCCATTTATGATGCCTTAATTACTTTAAGATAAGTGCATTGTAAATGCATTTGTTTAAATGGAATAAATAACATTTTTTGAAAACCTTTTTGTCCACAATGTACGTACGGTTCGAAACTTACTTAGGCCTACACTATACTGATCCAATTTTTTGTTATCTTCATAATCTGTCTAAGTGTCCTGCTTGGATAATTTACCTTCATTAGCTAACTTATTTATTATCGACTATATGTGAATAATGAATATTAAGTGTTAATTACTTAATTCGGTTATTGGTCGGTTTTCTAGAAACCTGAGCGTAACAAAACTTATTTTTTCTTATTTCACATTGCCTTTCCATCACTTATGAAATATGAAAAAATTCCCACTAAGGGACGTTTTTCTAATTTGACGTTTCGGGGTTCGTTCGAGCCATTTTATGAAAAATGACATTTTTGCGCTTGACGGGTCTTAGAAAACTTTTCAAGCCTGTCTTTATTAAAAACGTACATTTTGTTGCACATTGGCAACAGGCAAGTAAAACGAGGCGTCAGTTTTATTTTTGCAGAAAAAACCTAGTTTTAACAAAAAATAGAATTTTAACTTGATGATTTTCTTTCCGAAACCAAAAATGATCAATTTATACTGTTGGGCTTTTTTTTTTTTGCAAAGATTATAACTTCCTAAAGTACCCAGGTCAAGTTCCTTAAATTTCAAAATGTTTTTCTTTTTACATTATTTTTGAAAATTTGTAATTAAAACTTGTAAAATTTTTAACTTATAAACAGCGTGGAATTTTGACAAGCTTTCTATGATGCTTGACAATTGCGATAAAATCTACAAATTTTGTGTTTTAATTTTTCTTAAATTCTTACTATACAGTGGATTTTCAGCCATTTTTCAAATCAACTGAGTTTGCACAAAACATTTCAATTTGGTCCTTTTAAAATTTTCAAAACTTTGTTCACAAAAATTGTTGATCTCATTGTTTTGGATAGATTTCAAGTCTTACTCAGAAAATAAATTGCTTCTAAGCATGCCAAAATTTCATTTTTTGAAAGCCATCCAAACTTTGCATTCATGCATAGTTTTTCAAACTTGATGTAAAGCATGAAAGAAAAGCCTAGTTCCTAATCATGAAACATCATCACCATACACATAACATACCACATAGTCATGCCATCGAGTTCTTTTGACATGTCATAGTCTATATTTAAACAACTACATACCAATTTCATTTAAAAAAAAAAAAAAAACACACACACACACACACACAAAAAATTTAGAGTAGAGTTTTAGGGTTTTACCAAAGGATTTTTGTGAACTTTTGGACCCTCCATAAAGAGCTTGAATTTATCTAACTTCCCTTGACACAAATCATGACAAAAAAACCCATCAAAACCCATCATAACTTCAAGAAAAAATCATGACTTCAAGAAAAACACCAAAATTCCTACGGAAAAGTTTGGAGTTTACCTTAAGAAATTTGCTAATCTTGAACAAAAGTCATTGAACTTGCTTTAGAACTTGATTGCAAATTGTTTTCTTAAGAAAATTTTTCAAAGATTGCTTAAAGGGCTGCTGGTTTTTGGAGGAAGAAAGTGGAGTGTTTTTCTCCAAGTTTCATTAAAAATTGACAACAAAAAGTGTGATTTTCTTTTTCTAATGTGGTGATTCATAAGCTCAGTCATCACTTGAGCATAATTGTGGTAAAAATTTGACTCAAAACTTTTTGTAAAATCGGTCACAACAAGGAGAAGATATGGTTCATTCTTGTTCTTTTGGGTGTCCTATAGTAGGTCCCACTTTACTTTTTACACAGTATGGTTTTACGCTGCACTGTATTTTTCCTATGCCATTAGTGAAAATTTGAGGTAATATATACTTAAATAGTCTAGAATTTGATGACTTACTTTTTATCCACCTTTTTTAATTCCAACATAGTATTTCATAATCTATATTTATACTTTATTAGTACAATTACACTATACTGTGTACTTTTTACTTTTATGTGTCTTTCTATATTGTATTCCATTAACTGATAGATTGTAAACATGAAAATCTTTATCAATTTAACTGACTAGTAATTTGCCAATTTTATATTATTTTGGACCATGGCATGATTTTCTACTTTATTTAACATATTTTTCCTTTTTTAATTTACATCACAAAATTATAAATAATATGATATAAATTTCAATTTAAGAGTATTTCACAAATTTTTGAGCATTTAATCTCATAAAATTTGCAAATTGAAAATACTTCAAAGTTTATAAATTTATGGACATAGTACACATTAATATTATTCGTAAATAATTTATTTTTTATTGTGATTTTACAAAATATGATTTATTGAGAAAAATTCATTATTTGAATATAATGTAATTCTAGATTTAATTTAATGAATTTTCTTAGACATTACATTTCTTTGTGTTTTGAACTTGATGCTTCAAGAATCTTAAATCCTTTAGGAATTTTTGTACAAATGTCACTATTAAGCGATCCGTATAAGTAAAATTTGTTATTTCCCTTAGTTTTCGTTTTTAGAATGTGTAGCTACATAAGAAAGCACAACCAAGCCCACCATATATCAGTGGGTTGAGACAATGCTTGAAATAGTATCGAGTATGTTGGCTCAACCTGACGACACTGTATTAAGATGTGCTTAGATCAACCCATGGAACCAAGCCCGTACGAAAATCTCTTAGTGCTAGCCTGCTCCAGTAGAGTCGTATGACATTTTTTCATAGGATAAAGATGCAAATAGCATATTGAGATACAAATTGCATATTTTGGAAAAAAATTAAACTAAAGTAAATATTTCAATTATTTTACATCATGTTATTTACTTAACAAACGTTTTAAAAATATGATATTTATTATGGTTATTTTTTTCATGTGTAAGATGTACATAAATTTTGATCATTTTTTAGCATAGATTTTGATCATATTGATTAAACAGATTTTAATTACCTTTTTTTGGATAAACATAGCTGTTAATTATTTAGTCACACGAGAAAAGAGTGATTGATTGTATTACTAGAGTGACCCCAAGTTTCTGTTGCTTTGTTGTTTTTTAAAGATAATATTTTGCCTTTTTGTTAAAGAATATATTTTACTGTGTGATTTTTTTTAAAGTGTTTTACTGTATGATTTATGATGCCTTTAGTGCCTACTTCCCTTTATGGGTCAATGGTTAAGGATTATCAGGAGTAATAATAATATGATAATAATAATAATAATAGAAAATTTCTACAATAAGACCCACTAAAAAGGTCTTATAGACAAGACCTTTTTTTCAATCAGATTTAATCCAATGGTTTAAAACTCTCAACTACACCAAATCACTGTGGGCTCTCCTTTACATAATCAAAATTAAAATTAAAAAACAAATATTAATGACTAACAAAGGAAAAAAATCAAAATACTAATCCATTAGGTGTCGAAATGTCCTCACCTGAGTTCTTGAGTTTGGCATTAACAACTTCTTCGACGGTGACGGCAGAGGCTGAACATAGTTAGCAACAAGCTTATGAGAGTTGGCGGTAGTTAGCCATAGGCTTGTGAGAGTTGGCGGCCCTTTGCTCCCTGTTACAACCCCATTGCGACCCACTGCCTTATGAAACGTGGCGGTCGCGATTTTGACCCAAGGTCAACAATGGAATTGCAACGGAAGGGGGATGGAATGAGATGCCCTGTTTTTTTGAACCGTCACTTAACTTGCTTTAACATTGTTTCTTTAAACTTGATTCTTACTTACTAATAAGAAAAAATACTAGGTAAATTTTCTTTCTTTAAATATACTTAAAAACATTCGTAAAATTGTTGCAACTTTCTTTGCAATAAAAATTGAGACATGGCTCAAAACTTGACTTTAAAATCATTCATAATGTTTTTTAAAACTTATCAAGAAAATATTTTACTTTTGTAAAACTTTCTTAAACCTCTTTTTTTAACAATGGAAAAACTTTTTCTTTGAGCAGTGGAAAACTACCGTAGTGGTATCCATATCTAACTTTTGCATCTGTCCACTATAACACTGAGCTCACCAACTAGTTGCATTGGTCTCTTGTACAACTACCTATAGCATAAACGAACTTGTAATGAGCTTACGCTTAGTAAGTTCAACCATTATCTCATAAAACTTTAAAAGATGCTTTAAAAAAACTTTCTCATAAAACATTTTTTATAAACGTTTCTTATAAAACATTTCTTAAACTCTTTTCCTAAAATGTTCTTCATAAAGGCATTACTTAAAAGGAATGAAAGCAATATCATAATATATGATTACATTTATGCTCAATTATAGACTTTTAATTATGAGCTTCTTATTATCATTCTTATCTTACTTCAACTTTTTATCATCGTTTATATCTTTCCTTATCTTATGAACTTAAGTATTCGCACCAACATCATCAATCATGAGAACATAACGCTTCCCTTATGGAAGACTTAAAACTATTGAACAATGAGGTCATAACTTTACTTGCAAACCTCACATCAAGGAGATAGATACGACACTTACTTATTATCTTTGCTTTATTTTCTTGTTAGCTTTAGTAAGCATATCAAATGCTAACTTATCATATGCTATAACTTGGTATTTAAACATTTAGCATAACAAATACAAATATATTGCAAATCATAACTTGAACTTTAAAATATTATGCATAATACATGCAAACATAGTTTAAACATAACAATTGCAAATACTTGTAAATCTTGACTTGATCTTTAAAACTTTATGTATAACAAATGCAATCATGTCATAGGTGAAATTTAAAACTTACCTTAATAATGCTCTAGCATTCCCATTTCATTATTTTTCTTTCTATTAGTTGGCTTTTATATCTTGTTCAAATGACACTAGACTATTAGCTTTTATTATTGACTTACTCGATCGATAACGGAATTTAAATATGAAACGTTCATTCCTTATACTTAACTTTGTATCCCATCGGTTTATTTTTTCTTTACTTAAGTTGAATATCCTTTAGCTAAACTTCTTGTCTCACTCGACGATTTCATCACTTTTCATCTTACGAAATATTTTCCATCTAAGGGCGTCTTGTTATCTTGAGAAGCTGGGCTTTGTTTTAGTTTAAATTGACGATTTTACCCTTACGTGTGTTCTTGTGAATCTCGTAAATTTACTAAATTTCTTGTTTTTACTTTACCATTCTATTACTTACGGGGTACGAAAAAATCAAAGGTATGTTTTCCTAAATTGAATGTTTCGGGATCTATTTTGGCCTTTTTATAGAAAATAACCATTTTGCCTTTGACAAGTCTTAGAAACTTTCGGAACCTATTCTATAACAAAACTTACATTTCTTTGCTTCTCATAGCTTTATGAAAAACCAAACATTAATATCCTTTTCATGGTAAAACTATTTTATCCATACTTTATAGTTTTAATTTGTATGCAGAAATCTTGACGTTTTCGCCCTTAATGTACATCTCTTCTCTTTCTTAATAAAACTTTTAAATCCTTTAAAACTTAACCTCTGTGGTTATTCACTAACAATAGCAGTGCAGAAAACCAACATTTCTTAGTGAAAATTCTAATTTCACACGGTTTTATGGTTTTAGCTCGAAATACAAAATCTTAACATTTTTGCCCTCGAGACCAAAATGACCACTCTATGTTAAAAGATTTAGTTTTTTTTTGCAAGGATTAAAACTTACAAAAGCTCCTTGGTCAAAATCAAATCATTTCATAACGTTTTCTTTTTTACGAAATTTTGTACTTAAAATTTCGTAAAATTCATAACTTGAAATTAGTATAGAATTTTTGCAAACCGTGCATGATTTTCAATCATTTTAATGAGATCTACAACTTTTGTGTTTTAATGGTGTTCTTGAAAAGATAGGATTGAAATTAACAATTTTTGGCTTGCTTTGATAGGAATTCAGGTGGAATTGCCCATGAAAATTGTCTAACTCGATGTTTTCAATAAATTATGTGTTGAACCTAGAAATTAGTTCGGCCTCTATGGGCCTCAAACATTCAATTCTTTCAAAATAGCCCTTAAATATACTTTTTGTACCAAAACATTTCTTAACTTACTTTCCTTGAGTTTAATTTCATTTAAACCCTTTTAAGCTTATCGCTAAGCACTTAATACGTAAGATAATCATTTCATAACATTAATTCAACGTGTCATAGTCCAAAACACTTTATCAAACACCTTATGTATTTAAACTTTGTATTTAAGGCAAAGTTTCTCATACTTTTTCTTTTTTCTTTAAAACCTTAGTTTTTAAATTTTCCCTTAACCCATAATAAAATCATGCCATAAAGTCTCGTTACATGCTATGGCTCATGCATAGGGCCGGCAATTAGACACGACACGATGACACGATACGAAAATGACACGAGATAAACGGGTTTGGACCGCACATTTATTAATTATGCCATAAATGGGTTTGCATGAATAACACGAAAATAAACGGGCTAAATTCGTGCTAACACGCTAAACACGCCTTAACACGTTTAATTAAACGGGTTGTAAATGTGTTGATACGACACGACACGACACGACCCGCCCGTTTATAACATATTTAAACTTAAAAATAAAAATATTTGAAATATTTATAGTAGGTTAGTATTAATTAGATATTGTGTTTTTGTTAATTTTTTTTATTGGCTTTTTTTTAAAATTTTTTTTTAATTTTTAGTTAATTGGGTCATAAACGTGTTATATGCGTGTTGTTATCGTGTCAACTCGTCACGGCACGTTTAATAATCATGTTAATCGTGTCGTGCCGTGTTACGCATGCCATAGGTGTGTCGTGTTTGTGTTAGCATTTCTGGCATGTTTATTAATCGTGTCATGTTCGTGTTCGGGCTAAATGTGCCATGCTATAAACATGCCGACACGAACACAATTATTGCCACCCCTACTCATGCATGCCATAAATTACATATTAAACACTTAATTTGCATAAACTTAATCAAGGTTTAGGGTTTAAAATTTACCCAAGCTTTTTCAAGCTCTTGCACCATCTCTGTGGTGCTTCAAACTTGCTATTCCTCCTTAATATAAACCATAGCAAATTCCATCAAAAACCCCCTTAAAACTCGTGGAAAAACACTAAAAATCCATAAAAAAAATTTTTTGAATTTTACCTCCAAAAGTGATCAATCCTTGATCATCATCACTTAATCTTATGTAAAACTTGATTGGAGGTTGAATCTTTGAGAAATAACAAGAGGGAGCATATGGGACGGTTTGGGTAGAGAGAAAATGGCATATTTTTCAAACGTTTTATGAAAAATAATGGAGACAAACTAGCTTTTTTTTTTTTTTTTTCTTTTTCTTCCCACTTAAGACACATCATAGGGACCATAATGGAATAAAATTTTTTCCCATTCTAAGGCCTAAATCTGGATTCATCTTAAGGAAATGTGGCAACTTTTCCACCATTTATGGAAATGAGATTTTTTTTCCACATGAGCCCTTTATTGCAAAAATAATTAGTCTGTGGGCCAAATTGTAAATTTTAAAGAATTACCCCCATCATTCATCACAACCAGCCATCTTGAAAGAGATGTGGAGAAGTTTCCATCTTTGAAGATTCACCAAGTGGGCCCACATCATCCTTTTAATAGTCAAAATTTACACTAAGTATTTTTTTTATACTGCTGGTACACTTTTTAATGATGTTATAAACTTACACAGTATTCCTGACTCATCTATATCCTTCACATAGTATAATTCCTATGCTGCTTAACTTTATACTCTAATTTCTATAATGTTTTACTTTTGCAGTATAATTTCTATACTGTTTAACTTTATCAGTGTAATTTCTTACACTGCATTATTTTTGTAGTATAATTTTCATGCCGCATAACTTTGTCAGTGTAATTTCTTACATTGCATTACTTTATCAAAATAATTCTTATACTACATTATTCAAATGCTGTATAATTTTTCATATCTCTATACAATATTTTCCTTAAATTGTATTTTTGTTTTAACATTTGTTGCAACATATTTTCTAGCAATTATGCTTTCCAGCTTATTTTTATATCCTTCCTTTCTTGTATAAGATTATGGTATAATTTTCAACCTTAAAAATCCCATTTTTATTTTTTACGAAATTAATCATAAAAATAGGATTAAAACAATAATCCTTATGACACGTATTTTACGTAACATAATTTTTTAATTATTGTATTATAAGGCACTAGAAATGCTCAGGTGTCACATGGAATCCGTCGCCCGCCACCGTCATTGAAGGAGACATATCGCTAAGCACGAGTGGGCTTCGCATTGGAGGAGATGGGTAGAGGAAAAACAAAAGGTGTGCCGCCATCAAAGGAGATGGACGGGTGGGCTTCGCATTGTCATCGGAAGAGATGGGCGCGCGATCTGACCTGCGACGAGACCTAAACCCTTCGTTGCCTCTTGCCGTCGATTGGCTCGCCGTGGTGGTTGAGACCCAAACCCCTCCGCCGACGAGACCCTTCTTGTAGGAAAACCAAACCCAAACTTTTGCTTTGTTTTTTTTCTATTATTCTCTTTTTTTTAATTTTGAATTTTTTAGTTTTTGATAATTTGTTGCATTTGGTTCAATTTTAGTTATCGTCGGCTTGTTAATTTGTGACCATCAGATTTATATCTAATGGATAATGGATATAAAAGGGTATTATTGAATGACCTTTTAAAGAGTGTTATCATAGTCTTTCCCATAATAATGATAACAATAATAATAATAAGAGCGTCACCAATAATATCCATGTTTAGAATTAAAAAAAGAAAAAAATAATTGGCAAAAAAAAAAAAAAAAAAACAAAGATGTGCCTTATGAGAAGATTTTGTCAGCGTGCTAAATTCCCTATTGTTTTGGATAAATCGGTTATACAGAGATTTGCCTGAAAACGTGTCAAAATTCAAATAAGTACTTCCCACACGTTTCTGATGACAAGGTCCTCCCAGCATCCTTAACGAGGAAGAACAAATTTCAATGGGTTTAGATTACTTTTTCATTAAAAAAAAATTCATAAAATCGCAAATGTTCCTTAACTTCAATAGAAAGTTGATTAAAAAAGTGGAAATTATTGACACTAAATAAAGATACTACGACACTCAACTAAGTCTCTCTCTTCGCTTTTCCCACGTCGTAAGTGTTATCCTTTCTCATAATTTTCTTTTTTTGTAATCAACGCGTGATGAATAATAATTCAGCACGTGGTAAACATGAATGGTTTTGTTTTGTTTTGTTTTCTTTTTTTTTTTTCGCTTCTGAAAACGTGAGATGGTAATTGATTACATTTCTTTAATGTTTTTTTAGTGAAACATTTCTTTATTGTTTTGCTGCACCTTATTGCTTGCATCAATATATCCGAAGAGAGAGAAATTAAAAAAAATCTCTGAAAGAGAGAGAGAGAGAAAAAAAAAAGAATACATAATGTATTACACGAGCCGTCACATGTGGGCCATCTAGAATGCCAATTAAGCGACGCGGTCCTTGGTTAGTCCTTTACTAGAAGTTCTGAGACTGGGCCCCGCCGGTTCTATCCAGGTCCTTTCCTCTTACTCGTTAGCTTATCTTAGGTCAGTGTAGTTGCCACGTGTGGGGCCCATCCAACCATTTTCTCCGCAGGCACACACTCCAACCGCAGCAAATCCCAGAATGTTTTTTCCAAAATTAGTAGGTACATAAAAAAAGACAGCACTCAACAGTTCCTGAAAGTAGTACTTGAGTAGTTTATTTATTTATGGAAACAAATAATAATAATAATAATAATAATAATAATAATGATAAATAAATGAAATTGAAGATTTTGATTGAGCAAAAGTGCAGACGATTGGGTCATGAGTGGTAAAAACATAACCCCTTTTGGTTAACTTAACCAAATTACAAGTACAATTTATAAGTACGTGATTCTTTTCACTAAAGCTCCATCACAAGAAATCTCTAAAACTTATTTTTCCCTAGGAAAAAAACAAAAATTTACGTCATATATTGAAATTGAACTGAATAATAAGTATTTGAGACATAAGAATCGAGTACTTCAACAGTAATTAAAAATCCCAGGGCCATTTCCAGAGTCTGAAGAATGATCACCCGAAAAATCCATCAACATCTTGTCAATATCCTCGTCCCAGAAATCACTTCCACTCTCATCTAAATCTTTCCCAATCTCCGTATGAGCCGACGTTAATCCGCTGCTACTCGGGTTCTCCGGGCTTCCCTGCACCTGCGCCGGCGGTGTCTCCACGTATGGTGACGGGGTAGCAATATTATTGATATTGATATTGCTCTGGGAGTTTGTCGTCAATAAGGAGTTGTCGGGAAAGGGAAAGTTGAGCTTGGCCCGTGGGCCGCGGAAATCGATGGCGGCCTTGTCGTAGGCCCGGGCCGCCTCCTCCGCCGTGTTGAAAGTGCCCAGCCAAACTCTTGTGGCCCGCCTCGGGTCTCGAATCTCGGCCGCCCATTTCCCCCACGGCCTCTGCCGAACTCCTCTGTAATTCTTCTTCCCCGTTCTCTTCCTCGGAGCCCTACTACTACTTCCACTACTCGTGCTGCTACCTCTAGCATTGCTAATCATGATTTCCTCGTGAGCTTGTGATGAAGAAATTGGCAGGAAAAGCTTGCACCCCAAACACCCTTCGATCCCACACACTTGGCACGTGCCCCAATCCTCAGCCCGGAACAGATTGTTATTGTTGTTGCTGCCACCGCCGTCATTGATGAAGTCGTCGGCGGTGGTTGTGGGAGGAAATTGGAAGAAATCGGCTGCGGCTGCTGCTGCGGCGGCGGAGGAGGAGTCGTTTCCAGAGACGACGTTGCGGAGGGCGGAGACGATGATAGAGATTTCTTGCTCGTGCGTGAGGCGGCGCGTTGAGGACGGAGGCGGAGGAGGAGGGGAGACGGAGAATATTGGCGGCGCTGGAGCTTCCGGCAACTTGGGTCTTCTGGACGGCATTTGCATGCTTTTGTTCTCCTTTCGGTTTTTTCAGTTGGGAGGGAAATTGATTTGTTTTTGTTTTTGTGTTGTTCGTTTTTGGAGTCAAAAAAGTGGTGGGAGAGAGAGAGTTGGGGATTCATATATATATACACGCGTTGGGGTTGAGCAAGAGAAGGTGAGTTGGCGAGACAGGCTGTAAAACACAGAACGCACACGGCGTACTAGGACGCACGTGGGGGACCATATTTGATTTTTGTTGGGTTTATTATTTTAATATTATTATTTGGACTGACGAGGGGATTTTGCAACGAGTAAAGTAATAACTAAGAAGACTGTGGTGGTGGGACCCATGGACATGGATTACGTGGCAACTTGGTGGTGTCCACTCTGGAACTTCGAAAGCCGGGAGCTGAAGTTTCGTGGTCTGTGGCTGTGGGGAGTGGGAAGTGGGAAGTGGGAAGCTGACTAGGCTCAAGAAATTTAGAATTGAAGGGTTAGTTTGGTAATTTTAGTATACATGTCACTGTTTTTGTTTATATAAAATTCTTGTAGTTTCTCTGTTGGTTGGCGGTTACAGCTCTAGCAGCTGACAGGTCAATGTAAGAGATGATTTAATGACCTACCTCTGCAAAAGTTGATTTGAAGCTTGGAGCTTGTCCCTTGCTAAAACGCCTAATATATCGTCATATATATATATATATATATATATATATATTCTTTTCAAAAATATTAACCTATATTTTACAAAATTAATTTTAACTAAAATTTTTTTGTTACTGTAATGTAAAGCTTTTATTTATTATCAATATTATAAAAAATGAACTACTATATAAGAATTACACATGCTACAGTTTTTAATTTAAAAGTTTTAATCATATACGTTATACATCTTGTTATCATTTTCTTAATATAAAATCATGCCATTACTATGAAAAAAAAAAAGTTTTTACAACAGTCAAATGGTTGGTGTTAAAATAATTTTCCATTTGATTTTTATTGCAAAGCTTTGTTATGTAAAGGACTAGTCAATCACCCTTAAAAAATAGTCAATCAAATTGAATTATATGAGACTTTAAGTTTTAATCTGTGTATGGAATAAAATTAAAATTTGTGTTTGGAGAGATAGTGAAGATAAATTTTTATTTATTAATAAATCTAATAAAATCTTAATGTTAATGATCTTAAAAAATATGCAATATGATCTTGATTTATTCCTCTCTTTATTAGAAACACAGTGAAAAAAGAATCATCTCAATTAGATATAAAATGAAGAAGTTATGATTTTTTTCCTCAAATATAGGAGAGAGAATTTTAGTTTTTATTGTAGCAAATATATCCGAGTATCAAAAGTTTAAGAGGATGAAAACTCTAAAAACTTGAATTCTTGATACTCAAATGATTCAGATTTTAAAGGAAACAAACACGTATCTGAATGATTCTTGATACTCGAATCTAAATTGGAGTCTATTGAGTTCAAAGAATACATGAAACAAACATACCCTTAGGATGCGTTTAGTAAATAGATTCGAATTAGTTATTTGATTTAAGTTAGTGTGATACGAATCAGAATTTAAGTTAGTGATTTAAATTGTTATCCGAATTAACGTTTGGATGTGCATTTAAGTTTTAAACTAAGTATGAAATAAAATTAAAATTTGTATTTGGAGAGGTAGTGAAAATAGTTTTTGATTTATCAACAAATCTAATAAAATCTTAGTATTAATGATCCTAAAAAATATGCAATATGAATCTTAATTTATTCCTCTCTTCTCTAGGAACACAATAAAAAAAGAATCATTTCAATTAGATAACAAATGAAGAAGTTATAATTTTTTTTCTCAAATATAAGAGAGCGAATTTTAATTTTTACTTTAACAGAAATATCAAAGTATCAAAAGTTTAGAGGGATCAAAACTCTAAAAACTTGAATTATTGATACTCCAATGATTCAGATTTTGAAAAAAATAAACATGCATCTAAAAAATTCATAATACTTAAATTTAAATCTAAGTTTAAAAAATTCAAAAGGTTATCAAAACAAACGAACCCTTAATCATCGTTGACTAAGTCTAAATTAATGTAAAAAGTTATGAAGATTGATGTGTTGAGTTTTCAAGACATTCGTTAAGTTTTAAAGGGTCCGCCAAGGTCTTTGACGGCGTCTTAACTTTTGTTTTTTTTGAAATAAATCAAGTCCATTATTTGACTTCTTCTCCAACGCAAAAAAAAAAAAAAAGTATAGATCTAGGAAAATAATAAAAAAAAGGGTCAAATCCAGACCGTCCGATATTATCACCGTGAAGTCCGTGGAAAAAATACGTTCCAGATAGTTTTGACCACATTAAATATGCCAACGTAGTTTTGGTTGTCAGTTGATGTTGTATTGATGGACGGTGGTTATAAGCCTTTTCAAAGCCCGACCGGGTGGTCCCCACCCGACCCGTAACTTCATCCGAATCTTCTTTTGTTTAACCTTCTATATTCCCTTTTTTTTTAAAGAAAATTCTATTCTCTAGCAATTACTCGAATCGTGGCTTTTTTGCCACCAAAAAAAAAAAAAAAAAAAGAGGGGGAGAGAGAGTAAAAATTATGTAATAAGTAAACAATGTTAACGACGTGAATTTGGACAAATAATTGTGAAGTCTTGTATGAGATATATAATAATTTTTTTTAAAAAGGAAAAAGAATCGAAATATATGTTTAAAATTCTATGGATCGACGTGCCTTGTATTATTATAAGCGGTAGGGCCAGTTCTCTTTTTTTTTTTTTAGTTGCAATATACAATATTTGTATTAATTAGTTACATTTGCACGTTGCCACTCTTAACACTATTAGGATATGTTTGGTGTGTAAAATTAAGGAAGATTGAATCTTAATATTTTGTTTGGTGAAAAATTTTAAAAGATTAGAGATAAGAGCTTATCCAATCTGTGCTTGAATTCTCTTGAAAGAGGTTTAGGCAATCTCTTACTAAAGCATAGGATTAAACATAGACTTGATATATTGTAAAAATTTTTAAGGACCCATTTGTAAAAATTTATAAAAATTTAGAGTCAAATTATAATTTTTCAAAAAATGAGAAGTCGAAGTATAATTTTTACGCAACAAAAATATTTTTTAATAATTATATTTTTATCCCTGTAATTAAAAAAATTACAATTCGACCCAAATTTAAAAAAATTTTATAAAAAGGCCTCTATCTTAATAATACGACACTAATATGAGATTGGATTAGCTAAAATTTTATCATATTTATTCCGATACAATCCAATCCAATCCAACTATCAAAAACTATCCTATCTAACGCTATCCTATTCAATATACCAAACGAGCCCTTAATATTTAATGAATCTCAGGGCTTCTAGAGTACTAAAGTACCCTATTAACATTCCTTACATTTTTAGCATTAATTCCTTTGGAAAAGTCAAGATCTTTTCACGAATTAAAAATATAGAACATAATTATTTCAACAGAATGTCAAATAAGTCTCTGAGCGGTAGAACTTGAGTATAATTAGTATTGAGAATCAATAGTTGACCTACAAAGTCCGAAAGCAAACATAAAAGGGTTGACTCACATGACTTATAAAATATAATTGTATATTCATATAAAAGAGAACAATGTTGAATTCCTAAACATGGAAGTATATTTAAAAATCTTATTGAAACTTAAAGTTGGAACTTAAAAACTTATACTGTAACAAACTTTTGTTTTTTTTATCATATCATGTGAGAGGTTTACACAGTTAGAACTTATTGATTCCAACTAAAGTTGCCAAACAAAGCCTAAAAGATTAGCTGGGGCTTACTAATTGATAAATGATACAAAAAGAAGAAGAAAATAAAGCTTACATTTAGAATCAACCAATTGGAATATGCATAAAAAATAAAAGGAAGAAAAGGCTTACTTTTCTTTAACTATAGTATTTGGGGTACTCACTAACATGGTGTTTATTTTGTACTTTAATCCTTCAATTCTGGATTCGTAAATTATGTATAAGTTACATAAAAGTTAATTAATTACATGGATTAAAAATGAGAGATAGTGATGCAAGGGATCACATCAAAGCTCTATAGAGAACATTAACGTGCAAATGACACTACTATGACCAGCAGCAAATTAATTTAAAATTAAAAAAATGAAGTTAAACGTACTAAATGCATACTATAAAATTTAATTACTTAAAAAAATTATTCATAAAATAAAAATAAAGAAATTAATACATTTTTAACTTCTTTTAGCCCCTTTTAGAACACCTCTAAAAAAAAAAATTACTTAAGGTTTGTTTGGTATTATATATTTAAGTCCTTTTTTGTTTTTAAACAAAAAAGTGAAATTTTTTTGAAAGTAGGTTTGGTAACATCATTTTTAAAATTATGGAAACAAATATTACTTGTTTATCATTTTTTTTAAACAAAAATATTAGGTTGTGGTCAACCAAAAATTTACTAAAGTCACCAACTATTTACGATGGTCAAATAAGTCGAGATTGTCGTTGCCGTCGAGATCGACCCCGACCTCGACCTTGGTCCATAAACTCGATCTCATCCTCGGTTTCAAAACACGACCCTAACCCCAGTCTTAAGACCAATCCCAACCACTATTTCGAGACTTAACTCTAATCTCGGTCCCAAAACCCGACTTAGACCCTTATCCTGGGGCCCGTTCTTGTCAGCGTGAGCAGCCTATCCTTTGTGGTGAGTTCAATCCGCCGATCCACCCCAACTACCAATGAACTATTTTTTTGTTCTTGTTAAAACGTATGTATCAAAATTATCGTTACCAAACGTATTTTTGATTCTTAGTTTTTAAAAATGAAAAACAAATAAATGGTACCAAAAATGTTTTTTTATCTAAAAAAATAAAAACAAAAGAAAAATTTTTTGTTTACAAAAATAGAAAACAAAAATGATACCAAACAGACTCTTGATTACTGTATTTTTCGTACAAAGGAATACAAGGTAAGGTATTCGGGTATATTATCCTCAAAATTTTGTTTCACTGGAGCCCCATCCATTTCTTTTTAAAAAAAAAAAAAAAGAACACTGTAGTCACAATTTTCACTCTTGTCATAACTCCTGCATGCATAGTTTTCATTGGCTGTTATGCAAAATTGCCAACCATCCTTGTTTGCACCTTCATCTGCTAAAAGGTTAGAATTTCAGTAATTTTGATGGCTAAATTTGAAACCCAAAAATCCCTATCAACCATCCCTTTCATTAAAACAAAGGAATTTTATAAAGACGTCCGACAAACATCACTTCCAAGCCGTTCATCATTTTTAAGAACATTTCTATGAAATTCCCAATATACCTCTAAACACTATTAATTTCCAACCATGTTGATCAGCAAAAACAAGTACAGTGTAATCTAATTATCATAAACGAATGTCTGGAAAGTAATGCACAAACAGATCAAAGCAGTAATGATTACGCCACTGAATTAATGACTGTTGCCACATTTTTGTGTGCGCTTATGGTACGATACTATTAGTAATCACCCTCTAGAAACCGAGTTTGGCCACTCTGGACCGCACTTACCTTAAACACAACTTGTTTGACATGGAATTTTGTCGGCTATGATGTTTACATGTCACATCTACAAACATATATATATATATATATGGAAATTGTCATTGTCGTGTTCAAGAAAAAGAAAAAGCAAAAAAAGATGGTATGAATTGGGCACGACATCCAATTCTTCCTGCCGCTGAGGAAGAATCCTTCCACATTTTCCACGAATAAAATTTCATTTTATTTACTCGTTTTAGAATTGTAGACGATGTTACTAATATGTCTATATGTGTAAGCACCACTTGATAGTAAAAACAAGAGCCAGGCATACATCAATTTCTCTCTCCATTGAATTGTTCCATTCTGTGCAGTATATTTATTCCATGCTAATTAAGGATTGGACGTTGGAGGAGAAATATTTTGGTTTCTCCTGATTTAATAACTGCTAGCTGAGAGATCCTGATTACAGCAACAAATGTTGATTGATTTCCATAAAAAAGGTGATAAAATTAAATAGAAAAAATGTTGATGAATGATTTTTTTTTTTTTTTTTTTTCGGGGGCCAGAGTTGCTTGC
This sequence comes from Artocarpus hirsutus, assembly GCA_946598075.1. Lineage (NCBI taxonomy): Eukaryota > Viridiplantae > Streptophyta > Magnoliopsida > Rosales > Moraceae > Artocarpus > Artocarpus hirsutus. The sequence continues at coordinate 77,346 of CAMOHE010044176.1, forward strand.
CTCTGGACTGACAAGCTAGCAACAGCTGCCTTTTTATGAAGCTGAAAGCCTGATTATCAAACAGGTTTACGAGGACCCCACACGTGATTTTCATTCTAATAACTGTGTGTAATCTGGTTTGATTTTATTGAGGCCAACTTGTTTTGTACTCATGCAGCTGATAAGCACTGCTGAAACTAGCATAGATGGGGTAAGATGCCAACTTCCTTATAGTATATAATAACGTTTAATTTCTCTTACATTGTTAGTTTTTTTTTTTTTTGAGCTTCGTTTAGGAAGCACGTTAGAAAAACAAAGTTCAATTTATTATAGTATAAAGTTTTTACAAGGTATAATACAAAACAAAAGTTTTCTATAATATAAAGCTCTCATATATAATAATTTTTAAGTTCCAATTGATTTCTGACACTCTTTAAAGTTTGTTTAATAACTTTTAATAAATTGTTGAGTTTAAATAAGGTATCCAATAAATAATAGGATGGACACCCATGGGAACAGAATTATAGGAAAGCAGATTTGCACTCGTGATATTCCGTGGCACTGGTACATTCTATTATTGTATAATTACTAGGAGAATATTGTCCAGCACTAATCCAGAGCCTGAAAAAATTGTAAAACTTTTCTTACAAATATTTTTCTTAACAATTTCTTTTGGGGTTAGTGGGTTGTTATAATCAAATGTTTAAGGGAGAATCTTTTTTACTGGATCCCTTTCAATTTTAACAAAGCTCTTTTGTTTCCTTCTCTCTCTCTCTCTCTCCCCCCATTTTTTGCCCCTCTTAAAGCACTCAAAGAATCGGACCTTGGCACTTTCGAGCGTCTACCTCTAACCAGACAGCTGAAGATGTTGGGTACCTTTTATTTGCATAGTCAATTAATCTAAGCTTCCAGAAAAGACTCATGCAGATTATAATTTTACCAATAGATTACTTATTGATTTATTTATTTATTTTTCCCGTTGTGGTGTCCAACCCTCAGAATATGCCTCTCTTGCAAAATTAATTATTGGAATCTGGGTTACACTTTAAATGGTTTAATTTTCCATCTCAGCTAATTTGCCTGGACATATAAAAGGTTGGCATGTAAATTTGAACTCAGTTACCCTTTTTCTAAAATAATAATAATAATAATAATATTATTATTATTATTATTGGAAAGCTGGCACGTAAAAACCAATCAAAATGTCTTGCGTATCCCGTCGTGGCTGTTCTGAATGAACCTCTGAGAGGAAATTTCATTAAGAAAAATTAAGCTCAGCAATACAAAAGATAACCAAAAAAAAAAACGCATAAAGCAGATAATCCGCTGCAATAACATTCTAGTCTCGCCATATTATTATAATCAAGTGCTATAAAATGAAAATCTAGAGCAATATCCACCACTGTATTTCTTGGTTTCATGTTAAAATTCGGCTATTCTAGAAAATTATATTACAGTACACATTTACGAAAAGAATTAACTCAAATACGTTTCAATTCTCCAAATGAAGATTGATCAGCGGTTTCAAAACAAAAAGATAATCTAGAGAAAACAAGTATAAAAGAATTGCCTATTATTTATACACCAAAATGAGACAAGATGAGTAGCCCTGATGTTCCCACCTCAGCTCTAGCCCAAGTATTAGATTTGAGGAAAAATAATAACAATAATTATAATAATAAACAAGTGAAAACCCTTCCTGCAGCCAATAAAACATTTTTGGAGTGCAGAGGTAAACCTACAAACATGTCGACGAGTAGTCTCCCCATCGAACAGGTTGCTGAAAAGGCAACAAGAAAAATCCGAACAAAATCTTCATTCAATCGTCGTCCTCTGAATCTGTAGACAAATAAAAGTTGAATAAAATAAAATCAGTCAGAAGAAGGAAGGTGAAATTCACAGTATTTCAGTAAATATACAAGAATTTGTAGCGTTCCGACATTCAGCCAAATCAGCCCCAAACCCAACAGTAAAATAGTATTTACAACAAATAATCATACAAAGGTAAACATAACATATTACTCTTCTCACTGAATCTTTCCTAAAACCACCTAAGTAGGAGTTCACTTGTAGCATGTAATCATTCAAAATATCCAAAAACTACCTTAATAGATACTGGGACCGTTGAGGTGATCAATACTGTCAACCCATACAAACATATAAAAGTTTCCATCGCATTTATTTCGCACATACGCTAATCGTGTATCAATTAATAAGAGTAACTCTTTAAAAGGAAACGCTTCGAAGTTCTCCTTGAGAGAGAGAGAGAGAGTCTTAGAAACAATGACAACATCATACTCTATTTACATTCCTAACTCAAGTAGTATTACTTACCAGATCTAATATCTTCTCCAACTTTTCCTCTATTCTTTAGCTGTCTTCTAATCATTGAATATATGAGCACCCACCAGTATATGTGGAAAACAAGCAGCATAAGTAACATAGTATTGAAAATGTAGTAGATGAATTTGCCAAAGGCCTCTGACAGTGGCAAGAACTCGCAAAGGTCATAGCTGAGGGAAGGAGGAAAAAAAAAAAAAGAATTAATCTAAAGCAATCACTTTACATGTAATGGGGTATTACAAAACGTTTCCATCGCAGGGGCAAACCTTGAAGATTTTATGACCCAAAACGGAAAAAATATTAGACGTAATACGAGCCATGAAACAGCAAAACATCCAAAGAACACACTTGCTGCAAGCTCCTTTTCTGAGTATTTGAAAACCTTTGCAGCCTCCATAAACACATCACTTGCGTCATGCAGTGCAAGAACAATTGAGCCAATGCGGAAAAACCTGCAATGGGACCATTTATCAATTCTTTACTCGCTCAAATTTTCCTTATCAACTTTATCCAACATATCTTAAATTGATTTCATCCAGTAGAAAATAAATAGAGGGATGGAAGATGTATAATTCACAAGGGTCCAGTTAACCTTACACATCATCATGCGACTGAGAACTATTTGGAAGCACAAGTAAGACTACAACATTAACATGAATGGTTGGTGTATTCCGGGTATATGGATAAATACTCAGGTCCTATTTTTAACAGTCAATCAGGAAGGTGCAATAGAGATGAATAAATATAACTTCAACAAGCCAACACAAGTCCCAAGTATCTTAAGCAGTGTGCAAAGAATCATTGAGGATACTCCTCACAAACACCCCTTAGTTTCTAGTTTCTGCTTAGTACATTCATGGAGCTGTAAACTGTTAATAGTTGCAAATAGATCCGTAAGATATTTGCGTATAAAATTAGGTTCTTATTATGATTGGGTAATCAAAGTGGCAATGCAAATTTTCAATAGCAAAGCAAGCCTGGATTTAATCCTCATCTCTATATGAATCATAAAACCTCTTACATCTATAGTTGTATGCACTGTAACGATCAAGAGATTTAGTTTAAAAAATAAAATAAAATAAAACCCTCTCAAATTAAAATTTAAATAATGACTTGAAGAAGCAGTGGAACACTAGATAAAGAAAATACTATACCAACTTAATTAACCTGAGAATCTGAATGATCACTTTTAGGCCAATCTTACAGCTCTTGACAACAAACAATTTAAACTGTTTGCAACACTGAGGTTCTAGCTGTAATTTGCAAGTTATTTTGCTGTAAAATTTAAAAGCAAATTTTTTGCTATAATTGTACCTTTATGGATTTTTTTACATATAAAACCACACCTAACTCCACCTAAAGTTAAAGAGTTCAAATCCCCCTCCTCAAAGTTAAAAAAAAAAAAAAAAACAAAACAAAACAAACAAACAAACAAACAAGGAGTAAATACACAGCAACAACAGTAAACATCTTTGCAGGCACATCTTAGATTTGCTAAACATAAAAGTTCAAGAGAAGGCAGCTCATACTAGCAGGCTTAGGCTAGTGGTAATCCACACGCACCTCAATATTGAGGTCAAGAGTTCCAATTTCACAACCCGTAGATCAAAGAGAGAAGGGGAGAAAGAGGCAGCTCTAGGCATGAAATGGAGATCCATAAAATTATTTCTTGAGATCCCAAGACACAAAAACCAGCAAGCTACTGACTTGCAACTTTATAGCACTTGCATAAGACATGAAAGAATACCTTGTAAGGTATGAATAGCCAATCAGGATAACAGTTATTACATGATGAGACATCATTACTGCAAAGTCCTTCCTTCTAGTCTCCCAAGCAAGGAGAGCAGCAATACTGTAGATGTAGAATCCACATTGGCACATATAGAAAAGCTTTAGTGGAAGCCTGAAATGAGGGGGGGGAATCAATGTTAGAACTTTATGCAGTTATCAGTACTCTATCCCACTCTTCTAAGAATTTGAAGGCTTTTATAATTCTATCAATGCCCAATCCCACCCTTCTAAGAATGTTAAGGCCCCAGTCATAGAGCCACCAGAGACCTAGTTCAACAAGTGAAGATACGCCACCTTTAAACTCAATAGCAAACAATATGTTGTTATAGCAAGATCACATTGCATAAATTTTTACTTTTTTGATAAGTATTAATTTGCACACATTATAATCATCAGCACAAAAATGCAAAAGGCTACAACTAGTCATGTAAATTCTAGACAAGAAAGGGAACAAGCTTCAGCCCAGTTTAAGCTTGATGTGTTTTTTATAGAAGCACCCACTTTTGCTTAAAGTAAAAGCAGACAGCAGAAGCAGAAACAAGGTCTAAAAGCTACAAAATCCAACTTCTCCAAACAACCTGAGGTACATTCATATTTGTGCAAAGTGCTTTCGTAAGCTTTTACCAAACAATATAGTTGCATCATTTTTTGTGCACAGTTATTTTGGGAGTTCTAAAACCAATCCCAAACTAGGCCTTCATCTTATAGCCTTTTTCTATTAAGCTAAAGTAGATGTATGATTGAAGCCCATAAAGATTTATTAATGAATTAAGAGGAAATAAGAAAAGGAAGTGAAGCTAAGAAAAATATATCAGTGAAAGGAGATAGGACTTTTCACGGTATCACCATCTGCTCTACAAAAGGATAATACTTAAATCATAGCACTGTGCAATATTGTGCTCGCATACCAATTAGAAAACAACTTTACACAAGCGAACAAGAAAGTTAACAAATTTCATATCAAAGAGAGATTTACTAAAACTGACACAAATAGAATTGAGCGGAAACTCATAAATATCCAAACGTTCAATAGCTAAATCATCAAAAACTTAACATAGCAGCTGAACGTATAACTCTATCAATCAAGCAAAACGTGCATAAAAAGAGAAGCATGTATTCGACCCTCCTCTGGCAAAATAATACCTAACAACACGACATCTTGTACATTGTCACACATCTTTAAAAGAACAAAATAGAGCCAGACAAAACATTCTTTTTAATGTCCTTTACAATTTAAAAGGAAATGTCTTCAGAATAGCTGATGCAACAGAGCCATGTTTAACCTATTAACAGATGAAATAGGGTTTGTTACTCACTTTAACTCCTGATCTGGCCAGCCTCTGAAGTAATCTTTGGTATCTCTGAACCATGGCTCGTTATAGGCAGTTTTGAGAATGCATGCTTCAACAGTGGCATAGTATGTCAGCTTCCACATTGACTCTGAACATTTTACGATCTTTGCTCTTGTAGTGTCATTAATCTTCAAAGGAACAGATCCATTACTTAACAACCAGGCAGCCGCCCTCTGAAATGTAAAAAAGCAGAAGTTTTGATAAAGCAATAGCAAGTTAACAACAACTTTGACTGTTTAATATGTGTTGTTTTCCTGTTCTTTCTGAAGACAAGTTTGAGAGGAAGAGCACTGATGTTTAAAATCAGGAATATCACATCAGCAGAGATGCTACACGCATAGTAAAATCTGAGATTTGTTTTAGTTGCATTTGGAATGTTAAGAATTCATTTGTCCATCATATCTTGGACGACAATAGGCCATAAATTAACAATTCTTGGACATAAATTGCTTTTGCATTCCTCAAAAACCAACCTAGTTCTAGTAATTCTTTTCCAAACTCGGAGCCAAAACAGCATGTACTCGAGCCACACCACTCTTATCATCTAATGCCAACAGTTCCCCACATTAGCTCACTCTAACCATAAATCTTCGGCATATAATTTTTTCACGTAATTAACAATTTAAATCCTTGAGTCGCCCTTGGATCACAACAATGCAAAAATTCTAAGCCTAAAGAAGCTCAAAATCAGTTTAAATTCCTGCAAATTACTTTCGAATTTGAGGGCCAATATATTGCTTCAGAAAACCTATGTTTCTCAAACTTTTAGATAGCATAACATGAACTAAAACGCAACCATCCACGATTGAACTAAGCTGACAACCTTAACAAAAAAAGCCTAAAAATAAAATCTGATCCAAACTTTCTGATTAGGAAAAGCAAACGAGAACGAGATATAGATAATTAAAAATTCTCTTTTCCTTTTCCATTCACATTTTCTCGAAGGCCAAACGAGTAGAGTAAAAAGGAAACCAAAATTAGGCGTCAAGATAGAAAATAAGGGAATTCAATAAACTTTAACGGAAATGGCAATCTAAAGGCACAAAGAATCTTACGCGAAAGATGAATCTGTCAAGGAAGAACCTGGCGACGACGAAGCTGAAGGCGAAGTAAACCGCGACGAGGAAATGCCAAGGACTCGGAACGCCATTGTAGCTCCAGATCGACTCCATGTGAAGCCTCGAACCACAATCGGAGTCACGAGCATCAAACAAATTGCCACGCCACTCGAACGACTCAAACGGCTTCGGAATCAGCAATTGAAATGCGAGAATTGTCCTCGATTATTTTCCATTCGCCAGGAATCCGAGAGATCCAAGGAAATTTGCCCTAATTCTGCAATCTGAGAAGAAGATGAAGAAGAAGGAGAAGAGAAAAAGAAACGATTTTGGGAATTGTGAAAGAAAAAGAGGGAAAAGGAAAACAAGGATGGGAGAAGCTGGAGAAGTTGTCTATTATTATTATTATTATATTTTAACGAACCAATTGAGAGAGCCGTGTAAGGCGGGGGTTTTTCTCTTCCTTTCCCTTGCTTTCTTTTCTTGTCTTTTTTTTTTTTTTTTTTCTTTTTCTTACATTTTTTTCCCTTCCTTTTCGAGTGGGCTTTTCAATTGATTTTTCATTTTGTAAAATGTTTTTTTTTTGTTTTTGTTTTTTTTGTTTTTTATGGATTTGGTGCCTGTGAGAATGAGAGAAGCTGAATTGTGGAGAAGTTTTGTATGGACCCACATCTAGTGGGTGTTTGGAAAAATGATAGGAACCAGTGGTGAGAACCACTTTTACTGTAGCATGTGAGAGTTTTACACTGTAGCAATTTTTTTTATTGATATTGTAGCATGTGAGAGATTTTTACTGTTTATAACTGATTTTGTGATGGGAACCAATGGTTCCCACCACTCCCAAACAAGGCACTAATGTCCCATTCCTCTGTGATAGGTGGCACTCAGCAATGTCCTTATTCTCTAAGGACGGTTTTTTTGTTTTGACTAATTACAAAAATTCTCGGAAAGCATTTTCCCCTATGATGTTTAGCTCTTTTCAATATTCGGGAAACAACAAATATAGAGTGTATGACTAGTGGTTGAAACTATTAGTATAAACTATTTTTATTGTAACATATAAGAGTTTTATACTGTTGCAACCTTCTTCTTTTTACTATAACATGTGAAAGCTTTACACTATTTATAACCAAGTTTGTGGTTCACACTATCCTTAGCCAAACACCCTACGTTTTCAAAGTCAAAGAGACATGGTCCTATTTAATAATGTTTTAAGAGTTTTTAAAAATGTTTTTGTACGTTTTTTGAGACAAAAATTTTAAAAACATCCTCAGCATTATTCTCAAAAAATTCTCATTTTTTAAAACAAAACTACTTTCACTTATTTAGAAAACACTGCCAAACAAACCCTATAGTGTCACAAAAATTATAGTTTGGACGAAATTTTTATAACTAATCCTTCTTTTTCTTAAATCTCTCACATGTTATATATATATATATATATATATATTGAAGTTAGGTAAGAGATTAAAATTTTTCACTTTTAAATAAAGTCAAGTGTAATTTTAAGCTGTCCCTACAACCATCTCACCTGTTATTTGTATAGCTAGACATAATACATAGTTATTTTTAGTTGTTGCAAATTGTAATGCAAATAATTAGAACTTTATATCAATTATTAAAATTTTAGTTGTTTTTATTAGGTGAGATCCAATAAAAAGAGTAGGAGGCTGTAATTGTATTTGTTTGTAATAACAACAATATTAGATAAGTATAATAATAAAAACCTCCCATGCTTTTTAACAAAAGAATTTGGCTTTACAATATTTTTTTTTTTTTGGAGGGGGTGGTTGTTTTTATTTTTAATTGATATGTTAAAGCTTAAAATCCTAAATTTTTGCTGGTTAAAAAGAGGATTATTTATTTAACCTGCAGTGAGGTGTTGATCGTAGTACTAGTAATGTTTGGTTTTATTCGTTTACAGTTTTCTAATCATTTTTTCTTAAAAAATAAAAAAAGGAGTTTGAACTTGACGTTTTAAAAAAGAGTATCTTGGGTATTTAGAAATTTTTTTGGGGCTTAGTCAATTGATTTTCTCTTAAGATTTGGTGGAACGCAAGCGATAATATTTCTCAAAACTAGGGAAATAGGGAGGTTTTTGTCATTATAAAAAAAATTATGGTTTTTGTTTTTTTTTTTTTAAATGTTTTAGTTAGTATTATTGGTATTGTCATAATTTGTGAAGTTGGGTTTTTCTTCTGTGAATATATAATTCGATAATTTCAATAGTGACCTTTATAATGTTTTGTAGCTTTTTTAATTTTTTTAAAACTGAGCGGCTTTTTTTAAAATAAGGAATAGTGCATAGTAGAAAACACGTGCTTTACCTTAAAAAAAAAGTCACGTGTGCTTTGTCGGTCTAACCAGCAATCTTGGTCGTCCAAACTGGATTCTTTTTCGTAGACCACTACTAATTTATAATTAGATAAAGTCTCACAGGTGTTTTAATATGTTACTTCAATTGTAATTATTGTGGTCTACAATAAAAAACTCCTATCCACCAGTCGTCCACGTGAAAGCCACAAGAATACAAAAAGAAATAGTAAATATTATATTTCGGTCCGTTTGATGCATTTGATAGAATAACATTGCATAGATAATCTTAAAGGATTAGATTAAATTGTATTAGAATAGATGTAATAAAATTTTAGCTAATCTAATCTTATGTTTGATATTGTATTATTAAGATAGGGGCATTCCTTTTAGAAAAACAATTATCGTTAAATTAGAGCAGATAAAATGAAATAAAATAATAAGGACAGATAAACATAAATCGGGCCCCACCAGATCTACATTAGTGCACACACAAGGTATTGATAATAATATATTACAACTACAGTCCAAACGAGAAATAAAAACTTAAATATTACATGCCTTGATTTGAATAAAAAAATGACCTAAATAGAATTCCTACAACTCACGTGTTTGTCCTGTTGCCTCCCCGTCGGTCCTAAGCTACAATTCACCTAAGGGAAAAGATTTTTAAAACAAATAAAAATATGAGCGGAAGGCTTAGTAGTACTAGGTTTAAAAAATATTAATTTTAAACATAAATTTTCGTATTTAAATGTAATTTATAAAGATTCAGAAAAATAAATAAAACATGTTAAATTTCAAAAAAATAAATAAAACATGTTAGATTCATTCTTACCATTTAAAGTCACTAGTCATCTGGAAATGTTCTTACTAATTAGTCCTTTGGCAAAGTCATAATATCACTACCATAATGGCCTAGTTGGGTTTCAGGATTTGCCTTTAAGGTCGCTCTTTATACGACCCGATCTCTGAGTATGACATCATGCTCTATCATTTCATTCCGGATGGTATTTATAACGCATCCGACACTATATCATTATTTAGGTCTTATCTTACCAGATATTCTCATTTACTTTCATTATTCAATTCATTATGATCATTCATTATTCAATAAATAATGAAAAATACTAAATAGTTTATCTTAATCATTTCTTGAAAGTCATCTTGAAAGAAATCATTTTTTGTGGCCAAAACTCTTTTTAAAAAAAAACACTTGGCTACAAAGAAAATGGTTTAGAGTCCTACCTCAATATTCTGCACTGTGACTCAATACTGCAGTCCCAACCTGTTATACGTTAGCTCTATAGAACCACGATCAACCTTAAAAGTAACTAACCTTCGTCAATATCTAACTTAGAGTATTCTATGCTACTATGCTATTTCATAGTATTTTAGTATGCCTTTTATAGTCATAATATCATATCATAGGGTCAAGATCTTCATCTAGGATTTAAAAGATGAAAATGGATGAAAACAACAACATTTCATGAAGTCTGGTTAGCCTGCCAAACTTTCCTGTCTGGCCTACCAAATTGCACAGTTTGGCCTCAAATTGTAATTTTTTAAAATAAGAAGTGTAAAAATATAATTATAAAAAATATTTCCATCATATAAAAATTATATTTTGACCCCTCATTTTTTAAAAAATTGTAACTTTACCCCAAATTTTTATAAAATTTTGCAAATAGGTCCTTAAAAATTTTCACAATGTATAAAGGTTATATTTAATCTCATGGTTTAGCAAAGGCTTGTCTAATCCCCTTCAAAGGGGATTCAAGCATGGATTAGAAAAGCTCTTATCTAATCCAATCCTTTAAAGTTTTTCATCAAATAAAATATTAAGATTTAATCCAATCTAATTCTGCACACCAAGCATGTCCTTTACGCACTCTATCACTCTCTTTCTAAGTTTTAAAACATGATGAAGCTTAATATGTTATGTGATGTATAATTTTGCAAGTGCACAAATCAACTCAAATAATATAATAATGAAAGAATATCGTCCCTCAAGGATTAGTTTAGCAATTACTGAAATTATAATATTCTTAAGTTAATTTAGATAAAATATATTAAGTTGAAATAGTGAAAATAATTAAAGCTAATAAAAAAATAAAATAAAAATAAAAATAACAAAATTGAATCTCAAACTTAATGTAAATTCAATGATCTAGTTTTATTCCAGTTATTAACCAACATCACCTATTATTTTTATGTTAGAACAAGAAACCCTATTTTATTTATTATTCCTTCTAAGTATGATAACAAAAATATCTCTAGTATGTAAATTTACTATTGCTCGATATGAATTCCAACACCCTAAATACTCATTATGATCTATGGCGGTGTCACGTGCATCTTACAGTTAATTTTAAAAGAAGCTATTCCTAAAAATTTCTTTCTAGGATTTCAATATAGGTCTTCTAATCAATTCAAATACTGGCTAGATATTCAAATGCATTAAGAATAGTAAAATTAACAACAATCATTCATAATAAACTCTTAGAGAAAATAAATTCTTTGAAAGAAAATAAGTTGGAATTCAAACATTCATTTTCACAGCTACACTTATAGCCCTACTAAAAGAAAATTAGTTCATAATTCAAAGTATAGAATTCATCATCAAAATATTCATATTCAATTACAAAACTAAATTAAATAGATTGAGAGAAAAGAAAGAACGAAGAAATCTTGATTGCATTGCTCACGAACCGTCTTCAAGCTCTCTCCCAAAGTGTGAAAAAGCTCTTCTAAAATAATCCTTAAGGAGACCTATTTATACGTTTTCAGAATAGAGCTATTGAAAAAGAATTTGGAGCTTTAACTTTTTGGGAAATCCTAATATAGCGCTGAGGCCTTAACTTTCTAGCGCCGCAACCCTAAGACGCAAAATTCCTTCTCGTAATAGTATTTGGAGCTACGGCGCTAATTTTCCAACACCACGGCATTGAACTCGGAGAAAAATTTCGTAGCTTTTGGTGCCACGGCGATAATTTTCCAAACCATGGCATTGAACTCATAGAAAAATTTCTTAGCTTTTGACACCACGGTACTGAGCTCTTAGGTTCATGTACTACAATCTCCCACACTTGTGTGGTGCTGCAGCCTTGGCTTTTCAGGCACTGCGACCATGGTTCCTTGGTCTAAAATAGCTTTTTCCAAGCTCTTTGCACCTCAAAATGTTTAAAAACAAATTAAATTTCATTACCAATTAAAAATATCTAACAAATTAAAACTGAAAGCCTAATAAAAACCATTCAAAATTTCAATAACTAGAAATTAAACGTATTTAATACCTAAATATTCTAAAACTTAACTAAACTAAAATAAAACTCTAAGACTTAGCCAATTTCAATGCAAAATATAAAAATAACTTTATTTCATCGAGTTATCATTTTGTTTTTGAAAAGGAAGTTATTATATTAAACTATTTCTTAAATTTATTAGAGTGGATGATTATAAGAATCCTCTTTATGATTGGAACCCTAAAAAAAAAAAAAAAAAAAAAAAAAAAAAGTGAGAACTAACTCTTCAAACAGACGCTAAGAAAGCAAATCAACATATACATGCTCACCTTTTTTTTCCAATTGAATTTTAGGGTTAAAATGTTAGCATTGCTCAAATTGATGCCAACAATATGGTTTTTACTTTCTAATGTCTTATTACTTGTTCCTGACTATCCAGCTCTATTCTTGTTGACTTCGCGTCAATTTAATGTTATGTTTCATTTTCCACTAAAAGAGGATTTTAGAGAAATAATATTAACAAGGATACACACACACATATATATATATTTATATATATGCATGTATGTATATAGGACTTTGATAGGGTCCTCATGGAAGATTTGTTCCGCTCCAATTGGTCAAGTGATTAGTAAAGTATTTAACATGCATTAAATGTTGTTTTAGGGCCACGTGGGTGTCATTGTGTAGGCGGCTGTTGAACGTCTTACTTGAACCGGTAAAAGTGAAATTTATTGTGAATGTGAGTGGCATTTGAAGAGGAAAATATGTACGGCTTGGAAATATGAAACGACCGCCTAATAGATGGTCCATTCAACGTAACCGGGTACATTTTTGGTATATTTTTGGAGGCAACTTTTTTGTTTTGTTTTATTTTATTTTGTTTAATGTCCGTGGCAGTTGCTTTATAAGAAGGTTTTATGTTCAGAAAGAAGGTTTTAAAACATGATGAAGGTTAATATGTTATGTGTTTGAAAAAGAAGTTATTGTATTAAATTATTTCTTAGATATGTTAGAGTGGATTGTTTTATGAATCCTCTCTCTGGATTCCAACAAAAAAAAAATGTTAGAATTGACTTTTTAAACAGACGCTAAAAGGGCAAATCAACATGTATAAATGCTCACCTTTTTTTATCATTAAATTTCGGGGCTTAAATGTTAACATTGCTCAAATTGATGCCTGTTATAAAATAAAAAGAACAAGACAAGAAAATATATTATAGAAGTAAAAAAGAACTAAAGAAGAACATAAGAGAATGAGAGAACGATATCTATTTCTTTTCTTCTTCTATTTTACATGCCTCTCAAAGCCTTTATTTATAGGCTAAAGATGCCCATAGGTTACAATAAGCTTAATGGTGTTGTAAATGAAAAAAATAACTATGAATAAATTGTAACAAATAGAGGTTATGGAATTTGTGAAGCTTTAGAGGTTATGAGACTTGAAGAGTTTGGGGGTTATGGATATACATCATAATACTATATTCATAACACTCCCCTTTGGATGTCCATTATCAAGAATATGCCTCATTAAAACCTTAATAGGAAAAAAAAAACCTGTGGAAAAAAATCCTAGTGAAGGAAAAAGAGTACATTATTCTTGTATAATACGCCAAAAGAGCTGCCTCATTAAAAACCTTGTTAGGAAAACCCAGTGGGATAAAACCTAAATCAAGGGAAAAAGAGTACAGCGCGTATTTCATGCCCCTCATGGAAACATCACTTTAGATCTCTAAACCTACGCATTCTAATATTATGTACCAATCTTTCAAATGTTGCAATCGGTAATGCCTTTGTGAATAAATCTGCCAGATTATCTGTTGAACATCAATATCACCATTTTTGTCAAGATCATGGGTGAAAAAGAATTTTGGTGAAATATGTTTTGTT
>CAMOHE010044177.1:0-17754 GCA_946598075.1 Artocarpus hirsutus
GTCCTTCACAAAACAAAACTTGTGGTGAAATTCAACATAAACTGGACTATCATCTATTAGTTTTTCTACACTTTATAGGTTTTTTATAATGTCTGGACAGGATAAGATATTATTAAGATAAAGATTTTGCAAACGAGAAGGTAAGAAAGAGTGACCAATACGTGTTGATGGACAGACCTTAACCGTTTCCAATAGTAAGGCATTCATTGCCGGTGAAATCAGGCTTCACGGAGAGATTGGCAAGACCGTATGATGAGATCAGTGGCTCTGCTGTCAAAGTATCAAGATGGCTCAGACACAGATGGTGTTGCAGCAACAAGAGCGGCCATTTGATTCGGGTACTGAGAGTGGAATGCTTTGTCATAACAATGATAGCAGTTGAGAGTGATGTGAACTTGTTTTCCACACACTTGACAAACAGGTCAGAGTTGTTACCATAGCCTCGGCCTCCACAACCATGGCCTCGGCCTCCTGGGTTGAAGTTGTTAGCTCGATTTGAGTAGCGTGGTGGTATTTCAGCAGTCACGGAGTTGACGGAGTTGTTGTTGTTGCTTGAGATAGCCCGTGCTCCTTTTGAGCCACTATGTGTCACAATGTTTGCCGAGGCTTGAGAGAGCTCAATTTGAGCATAAGCGACGAGACGTTCGATACAAGCTTCTCGAATTACAAGCATAGAACATTCATCTTGAAGCGTGAAGGCCTCAGGTCGAGAGGTTATGCTCACAACAACGGAGTCGTACTCGGAGCTGACACCAGCTAAAAGACACATGACTAGAACTTCATCAGGAACAGGGGTTCCAGCAATAGCAAGATTGTCTGAGATGGTCTTCATTTTGATACATAGTCGACAACAGACATGGCACCTTTTTTGACGCTTTGAAGTTGGATTTTGAGTTGGAGTACATCTTGGTTTTGGAGGGAGAAGCGTAAAGACACGCAAAGAAGAACCATGTCTCATGAGAAGTGGTACACCCAATGACTTGGCCCAAGAAGGCCAGCAACCAGCCAAGCAGAAGTTGGTCTTGCCTCCTCCATGTAAAGAAGGCTAGGCTTAAGTCCTTGGACACACCAGTCTCGTTTGGATATGTGGTGATGAACTGCGGTGGACATGGATTTTGTTCCGTTGATGAATCCTTCAAGGTCATGGCTTCTGATGAATAGAAGAACTTGAGAGTGCCATATAAGAAAGTTGGTTCGTTCCAACTTAACGGGTAGCACGAAGGTGAGCCTGCCGTTAGAAGGGACTGTAACAAAGGAACTACTTGCTCCGGTGGAGCTACTGGACACTTTTTGAGTAAAAGGAGCTACTTGAATCGATAAAGATGACACGTTGCCGGTGACTTAGTGCCATCAGGCTCTGATACCATTTTGTTTTTGATGGTGAATAGTCACAAATCAATGTTTGAAAAGAAAAAACAAAGAAAGCGGTTTTGTCTGAAGTCAGAGAAAGCAAAGGCAAATATGGATAAGGATGAAAGAGACCTCTGAGCTTGATTGCTTGAGGTCAAAAAATGTTTCATTTATAGTGGATTCTCCTGTAATCCCATTGGTTACAAAATTAGAAACTCATAAAAGAATGTATTACAAGACAGCTATACAAGGAATTTTTTTGATCATACGTTCCATTACCCTACACGAGTGAGAGACGCAAAGGGCTTCACACTCTTGATTTCCCTTTTCCTGTGAAGATTTGAAATGACCGGTTGAATCAGCGTTGCTGCCTTTGATCATATGCTCAACACGATCAAAATTAGGACTACACTTTCCATGTATTAAATAAATATATTTCTGATATTGGAACTTCTTGCTTGCGCTATACTTTGTATTAAAGATGTTTTTGGTGGACTTAAATGCTCTCCATCAACCATATAGAGTTGAGCCATTGATATTATAGTTGACATATCCCATAGCATGCAACTTGCAAATAATTTACATAGCCATTTTTTTTTATTAATTCACATCCGCCATGATGTTGGCTCTTTTTATTTATTTATTTACCTATTTTTTGTCTAGGATAAGGTAGGGCTAGTAAATCCTGTTACTTGTCGTAATCATGTCAACACAATTACAACACGACATAATTACAATAAACACAAACATGACACAACTAATAAACGTACCTAAAATACAAACACGAACATGACAGGCTTATAACATGCGTAACTTGACACTACACAATTAACACGATTATTAAATGATCACGATTATTAAACGATCCGTGACAAATTAACACAATTATAACACGTTTATGACCTAAAAAATAATAAAAAAAAATTAATATCATACTTAATTCCAAAACATGAAAAAAACATAACAAAACACTCAAAGTAAATTTCAAACATAACAAACATATCTAATTAAAAATTCAAAACATAACCAACATCAAAATGTTTCTATCTTTAAATTATTAAATCTTTTAAACTGTATTTTTGCCCAGATCAACGAAAAATTATTTTATAGCCATAAATGGCTTCATTTGCCACGCATGGTATAGCTAATTAAGAAACTAAGTCCTTATATAGAAGACTTGAGAGAAAAATTTCCCTTTACATGTAGTATTTTTGAAAGTTTCAAAAGCATTAGAACCATAATAAATAAATTAAAAGCTTTCATTTCACACTAAGCGCTCATTTAGAGTGGTGGAGGCAAGTGTAATAATACACCCTCACATGCAATGTTTGAATCCTCAAACCTGTAAAATCATAAAATTTTTTATTTTAAGTTTAAAAAGCGTTAAAACCATAATAAATAAATTAAAAGCTCTTATTTCAAACCAAACGCTCACTCAGCGTAGTGGAGGCAAGCTCAATAATACACGCTTAAGTACAAGGTTTGAATCCCTAAACTTGCAAAATGTGTTAAAACGTGTTAAATGTGTAATAAACGTGCAGTCCAAACCCATTTATATCGTATCGTTTTCGAATCATGTCATCGTGCCGTGTCTGAAATTGCTGGCTCTAGGATAAGGATCATGGCCGCAAAGTAATCTTTTGGTTTAGGGATGAGAAAGTAATTGATGCTGACTATATTGGGAAAAAAATCATGAGGCATCCATATATTTGGCTGGGAGACAATTATTATGGAAGAAAATTCAAATTTTATTCTTAGCAACTTTACAATTAAGAAAGTTTAATTTTATAATAATTTGACCTAAGAAAGTCAAAGACTTAATTTTTAAGTCAAATACCAGTTAGTTTCCTTATTATTTGTTAATTTTTGGATTTATTTATTTATTTTTATTTGTAATTTCCCGTTATTATTTGAAATGATTTAGGCTAATGTAAAAAGGTGAAATCGTTATGAATGATTTTTGAGTGTTTACTTTTATTTCTTTTCCAATTTTCTGTATTCTTTGTGAATCAATGAATTTTGATGTTAATTTCTAATATTTGGCGTGAATTAATAGATTTTAAAACGTTATTCCTGACATTATGAATCAACAAGTCTACTAGTTTACCCTTTTATTATTTTATTTTATTTTATTTTTTTTCGCCCCTGCTACATCATTTAAGCTTCCGCTTCATCAATGGTAGGGTAGCACTAGCAGAGATATTTTCAATCACAAAAGAAGAAGGGAATGAATGAGAAAAGTTTTAACATTGGCATTATATATTTTATTACGTCTACGCAATCGCGTGTCGGCATAGACCTTCACGACTGCCTTTGTTACATATCCGCATTCATACTGTCTTCAATTCAGCATTAGAACAAAAATATAAGCTGCAAAAAATGGGCAATTTCTTCATTCTATTACAAAGAATATATATGAAGTATTCGTTTTGATTTTATGCGTGTAGGGAAGATGTTTGAATTTAATGTGCTCTACATATAGACAGAATTAATGCTTGATTAAAGATTTCTCACCATAGAGATAAAAACATGCAACTTATAACCTATAAAAATCAATAACATAACCAAGCAAGTTATTGATGAGTGCAAAATTATGGGATATGTTCAAAAATTTTAGTGAACAAAAGTTCAAGTGAAATTCGATCACAAACTTTAGAATATATGTGTATATATATATATGTATATAAGATTAATTCTAATGAAAGATCATTTGTGTGCTAAACTGCATGCATGTGATGTCCTATGGAAGCTATAAAGATAGGTAATACCCCTGTACAGCTAGATCTAGAGTACTCTTGTTTTCAAAGTCAAAATCTTCCATGTATTCAAATTGTAATATTATCTAAGTCATCATTTTGACTTAAGCTTGCCTCCATTAAATATTCCCGCCAATCCCCCAACGGCCCCTACGCGTCCCATGAATGAATTGGAGCAGTATTGTTTAGCTAGTGGATCAACTCTATAAAAGGACTTCCGTTTTGAGCAAAGAACAACAACAAGCTAAGTGAGCTGAGAAATTCCCAAAAAAAAAAAAATATATATCGATATGGGTGTTTCTTCAAAAGGGCTGCCTTTGAGTCTTCTTGTCCTCTGCATGGCTCTCCATCTGAGTGCAATTGCTTTTGGGGATGACAAGCTCGACAAGGCTAGATTCCGGGACGACGATTGTCGATGGGCCCGAGGAAGCTGCCGTGATCGTGGCCCCCAGTTTGGGGGTCGTCGAGGTGGCGGCTTCGGTGGTGGAGCTGGAGGGGGAGGAGGCTTTGGGGGTGGCAGAGGTGGAGGTGCAGGCCGTGGTGGAGGATTTGGAGCTGGAGGTGGCGTCGGCGGTGGCGGTGGCGCTGGAGGAGGAGCTGGAGGTGGTGGTGGCTTCGGCAGTGGTGGAGGTGGGTCAGGCCATGGTGGAGGGTTTGGAGCTGGGGGAGGTGTAGGGGGTGGTGCTGGAGGGGGAGTTGGTGGTGGTGGGGGCTTCGGTGGCGGTGGAGGAGGTGGTGCAGGTGGTGGTTCAGGTCATGGAGGAGGTTTTGGAGCCGGAGGAGGTGTAGGTGGTGGTGCCGGAGGTGGTGTTGGTGGAGGCGGTGGTTTTGGTGGTGGAGGTGGTGGTGGTGTTGGAGGTGGTTCGGCTCACGGAGGAGGGTTCGGAGCTGGAGGTGGTGTAGGTGGCGGGGCTGGAGCTGGCGGAGGCGGAGGCGGTGGCGGTGCCGGCGGAGGTTCTGGTCATGGTGGAGCTTTTGGAGCTGGAGGTGGTGTAGGAGGTGGTGCTGGGGGAGGCCTAGGAGGTGGCGGCGGTGGAGGTGCTGCAGGAGGAGGTGGTGTCGGAGGAGGATCAGGCCACGGTGGTGGATTTGGTGCTGGTGGAGGTGTAGGAGGTGGCGGTGGCCACGGTGGTCGTGGTGGAGGAATCGGAGTTGGAATTGGAATTGGCATTGGAGTCGGAGTCGGTGCCGGTGCTGGCCATGGATCCGGCAGTGGCTCCGGTAGCGGTGGAGGTGGTGGACATTAAGCTACACTTTTGTTTTTGGTACAAGTCTTTGTCAAAAGTTGAAACCAGCCGCTAAACTGTAGTACCATAATTGAGAGTTTTTACGTGCACGTAGCTTATATCATTGAGAAGTCATTGGAAGATCAAGAGTTTCCTTATTTACTACTTTGCATTGTGATTTGCCAAATAAAACAAAGACAACTGTTCGTGGTTTTATTGCCAAAACAAAGCTGCAAATTGCGATCTTTGTTCTATCTAATAATACAAAGCAAGTTTTTCTGCTTTCATTTCTTGATATCGATCTAAAACACATAATGTAGAGATATTCCAGGCTAAACGACAAAATATAATCAAAACATTATCGTAGCCAACAAAAAGAAATCTAGATCTTTAAACTTTCTAGTAAATATTGTCGGTCCTAAAGCCAATAGCTGCCTCAATTGGCATCTATATTGGAACTTCTTGTTTGCGCTTCTTTGTATTAAATATGTTTTCGGTGAACTTAAATGCTCCCCATCCACCATATCGCGTAAAGAGTTTGAATATTTGATATATATTTTAGTCCACACATCCCTAAGCAACTTGCACAAATAATAATTTCCGCTGCTAAGTTTTTTTTAATTATTTTTTAGCTTTCTCTTTTGATAAATATTTCATGTATGCCATAATAATTTGGCTTTTTTTTTTAATACTTTCGTTGTCTAGGAAAAGGATCATGCATGGCCGTAGACTAATCTTTTGGTTTTGAGGTGACTAATTATTGGGTTATGAAATAACTAATCAAGTGTTTATATAAAGCACAACTTTTAGTTGTAGAGACTTTCATGCTTTCTTGGAAAGCTTTTGTTGTTTTCAATCACCATCCTAAATTAGTAGCGTCGTCCCATAGTTGAAATGACATATAAATAGAGAGGTATCTATCAACATTTAATATTAATGTCTTAAGACAGATCACAAATTAATGTTTAACAATAAATTACAATTTTAGAGGAATCATTTTTATGTTTGGCAATAAAATATATATGCAACCATTAAAGATGTCTAGTGGGGCAGTGATGGTGTATTGTTTGGCTAGTGAAGCAAAGGTTGTAAAACGACGATCTGCAAAATCTGCAAAATAGTAAAGTACTTATATTTTCCCGAATAGTTTCCCGATTCTCTTGATTCATGGCCCACGTTGACCACTCTTTTTGGTGCTCCAGTAAGTCCTTAGTTATGCCGGATGCAGCTTCTGAGGCTTCAGCTTGCAGCTCATTTAATTTATATTTTCTAAGTGGGTGTTTAGAAGAGTGGTGGGAACTAGTGGTGGGAACCACTTTTACTGTGAGAACTTTTTAGTGTTCATAACTGAGATTGTGGTGAAAACCACTCACGCCAAACACCCCCTTTGCAGTCTCTACGTTTGTCCATATCTTTCCATGTATCTTCTACAGCTTCCTTCCATCGACTTGATCTATTTTTTTATTTTTTTTATGTTTTCCTTCCCTTTCTACTGGCCCATCTTCATCTTCCAATATTGCAACCTGCTCATTTAGGCATATTTTCTCTTTTCTGTCAAGCTCATTACATTTTGATTAGTCACTGAGAAAACAAAACATCTAAAAGAATGAAGGCAAAGAATATGCAGACAGTTACCTCATGGTCCACACTACTCCGAACACTTTCATTATGAGATCTGTACATCATTTTCAAAGCTGACACTACAATTTCGTATGCCTTCATATTCTCTGAACTCTGTACCACAGGATGCTCCAGATATTAGAACATGACATAGAAAAGGCATTTTAAAGTATTATTTTCAGGCTTAGTTTGGGGTAAGACCTACTACTGTTAATGATAATTCAAGGCAGAAACTTGTTCTCTTCTATATAAAGATCAAATGGTGTATTTATATGCTCAAAATAGTGAAAGAGTGAATAAGAGATTGACATCCAAAGTGCACGTGTATATGTAAAATTTCAAAAGCTATAATGTAAAATTCACTTAGGAAAAAGAGCAAAGTCATAATTTTCTCTTAACCCTATATAAAAGACCTTATTCCACTTTCCTAGACACACCAAAATACAGAGGCTTCTCTACTTTTAAAATTTCTCTCGACTAGATTCGGTTCGCCGTTGGAGTAATACAAATTTAGAACAGCTACTAAAAAGACTAACAAATTATTGAAGTCCGAAATATCAGACCATAATTGACTGATATGTATCTTAGCACAATTAAAATCTTACGCTTAATATGTTTTTCTTATTTTTCCACCACTTTGTGATCTCATATTGAGTCAACTATATTCAATGCGTATGACTTGTTCTGTTAAATTTTAACGTATAATAACAGGAATGAAATGGTCACCAACTCTACGGTTCAAGGACCAACAGCACCAAAATCCCAAAACATAATTCCTAACTTTATATGTAACCAACTTTTTTTAGAAACGTTGTATATAACAAATAACAGCTAATAAAATTTGAATATTTTCTGCAATACTCAATCTCAATATAAGTCAATTCAAGCCAATGTAAATAGTAGAAAGTGCACCTTGAGTAAATTTGCTAAACCTGTTGCCAAACTTTGAACACAAGCCAATCCCGAATATTGCAGCTTCCTGGGCAGCAAAAAATGAAAAATTTTGGATCACCTAACACTGTATCTAGGGTGTAAATTTTGCACTAATTTTCAGTCTAAAACCTGTCTAATGTGTTGGATTATCGTCCTTGCCAGCCTTGCACAAAGTTGGAACATACATATCATAGTACCTAATTAACCATCAACAAATACAGAGCTGTTAATGCACATCATAACTATTTCTAAATAAAATTTAAATGGAAAGATACTTACTCATAAGCGTGTCCTAATCTGCATTGTTGCACAACACTTCTTATGGTAGACGGAGTTATATTTTTCATATCACCCTTAAAAAAAAAAAGAAAGAAGTGAAAAAAGTCGCAAGTAAGAAAAGAACTCATGTCAACATGCAAAAGAATAACGCATGATTTGCCAACTTTATATATAATAGCAAGTAAAAGAGACAAAATGATCAAACCTATTTTTTTCTAAATAATTTACTCGTATTTCTATAAATTACAACTAAAAACTATACAATTTTCTTTTGAATCATAAATTGACACCCTTTTTTTAAGGGAAACATCCAATATAAGAAAAGAGGAAACACAAGAAAAGAACATCAATTAAAGGACAGTACACAAATCATCAGTAAACAGCGCTAACAACAATAAAACTCCATGACTTCAACAACATAAAACCATTGAAAATATTAACGACTATAGAGTTGTTTAACTATTCTAATTCTTACTTTAAAAACCATGCGTTGGCTTTTGCACTTATGTAATGGGAAAAGAGTACGAAAAGTGACACATGATAATTGTATCAAAAGAGAAACTGCAAATTAAAGGTTGGTTTTTTGTAAATTTCGGTAGAGAAACTACACAATATAGCAGGCATATAGAAGTTCAAAAAGTACTGTTGATACACAGAAAAATGCTTGCCAAATGATTGTAAAAACATATTCTTTCATCTCCCAAGTGAGAAAACAAAAAATGTAGACTTATAACCACGTCAAAAATGCAGAGACAATTACATTATCATGTCCAGCAGTAGACCTAGCAATATTTTCGGTTTTTA
Source organism: Artocarpus hirsutus (assembly GCA_946598075.1). Classification (NCBI taxonomy): domain Eukaryota; kingdom Viridiplantae; phylum Streptophyta; class Magnoliopsida; order Rosales; family Moraceae; genus Artocarpus; species Artocarpus hirsutus. The sequence goes on from CAMOHE010044177.1 coordinate 8,969, forward strand.
CAACTTCCCCTATTGGAATATAATGCTCATTAAGAGTGCAGAGTGATGGATTTTTCACTGTTTATTCAAGCTGCAAAAGACAATATTATAGTTAGTGAGAGAAAAAAAAGCTTTAAGTACAGCAATTTGAAGGGGGAAAAAGTGAACAGAAAGTATCTTTTAGAATAACCAATGTTGCATTCATAACTTCCGATCACACATTCACATAATTTTTATAAGAGGACAGGATGACAGCATATAGGAGCCAAGAGTCATAGGAAGGTCGAAGAGGTAACTAATTCCAGCGCATCATCAGCCTGCGATTTGTCATCTTGTCCATAGACGAACTTTATTTGTTTCATATAAAATTCCTTGAAGATTTATGTGCACAAGCAGATTGCCTTTCTCCTTCATTTGGTTAATTAGGACGTTAGGCAGTTGGACAGGGAAGGGTATATTTACAATTTCATGTTTTTAATGCAAATGAATGTTGCGTTAACAGAATTCGAACTATGTGGTTAATCAGTACTGGAACAAAGGTGTTCATTCTTATTTTGCGACAGAAAATGTGCTCTTTATTGATATGGAATGCATTATTAACTAGTGCTTTATGGTGGTTTGGTATGTCTGCTATTTAATGTATTCGAGTCGGGTTAACATGTTAATTTTTCTTTTAATTTAGTCCCACGAAATGTTGTTTAAAATATAGATCCCCACAAGCAATGATGCAGATTATAGGATTAGCAGAATTATTACCACAATAAAAAAGGGCTATAGAAATAGAAAGGAAAGGGAGGAAATATTAGATTTTGTAAAATTATTAGTAGCAAATGTCATACATATTTAAGATTTTAGCAAATATCCTATGTCTTTAATTAAGTAATTGTATATACTAAAATACTTTTAAACGTAAAATACTCTAACAATAAATATTATTTTTTTTTTTTTATTCTTCTCTCTCCCCTCCTTTTCTCCCTCTCTTTGTCTTTCTCATCCCTCTCTCTCTTTTCTATTTGCGGCACTACAAGGTGCCGGAACAATGGCCGCTGCTCTTCGTTATCATCGCTAGCCACTCGTCGTCATCACGCTTCGCTAGTCCCCTCCATCGTTTGTTGCCTAACCAGATCTACCACCAAGTACAAGATTTGCTGCAAAGGACGAGATCTATCTCTGAACCAGATCAGCCTTCATCGTTTGTCGTTGTCCAAATCTATAGCCTAGTCGAACCAGATCTGCTTGTCGTTGGCTTTGCTTGCCCATCGCCATCGGCTTTGTAGCGTCGCCATGGAAGATCGCAAGAAAAAGGAAAGAGAGGAGATAAGAACGAGTCTGAGCCTACCTTCGTTGTTGCTATCAGAGCCCACCCTCACCGTTGCTGTGCTAACCTGCTGTCATGACCTAAGATAGGGAGTAGTAACTAAATTAAAAAAAATATTTTGACGATTTAAAAAGCTAAAAAAATTTAAAAATTATAATTGAGTCCATAAAATTATTGAAATTAATCAAATTTGTTCTAAAGTCTTTAATATTAAATAAAAAGATAAAATATAAATAAAAAATTTAGATGAAAATATACAAAGCTAAATGAATGCTTATAAAAAAAGTAAAAATACAATTGCGTAATTTTAGTCAAAATAAAAAAAGTTAAAATAACAAATAAAAAGAAAGGTTATAAATAAACAATTATCTACTAGAGTGTTTATTCCATGTATCTTCTATGTATCAACAAGGAGTAAAAATATAGGGAGAGTAGACCAGTCGAATGATGAGGAGCATCGACGACAATCAAAGACATCAAGTAACAATTGACTAACCTAAAGGAGGAAAGTAGGGGGTGAGCACACAGTTCTCAATAGTAAATCCTACCACTCATCTTTTGGTTTTCTTACTGTTATTAAATTATATATAAAATCCTTATAAAGTTAATAAACAAATTCTCATATCCATATAAAAATTCATCAAGTTCACAATTTATCAAACCAATCAATAACTGAAAACTCATAATCATCACTCAAATTCTTTCACTCACGTCCCTGGTTGTTGGTGAAGAAAAGGAAAGAAAGAAGGGGTATAAAAACTTTCGTTATACTCCGAATGAGCACCTGTGTCTGTTGTGCCCTAAATAAGCATCCTATAAAATAGGCCATATAATAGTAGTGGTACCAAATATTATATGATGTTTGTTGTATACTAAACAAATGAGCACCCTATAGGATATAAATTTGAGAAATACTTCGAATAGCCTTAAAAATTTGTATGACTCCTCTGCATATGGTCTCAACATATAACCTAATTGATTATAATCCAACTGGCTCCTAAAAATACTCTTAAGTCATTCTACCCATGATAGTTTTAACAAAATTTTGACAGCATAACAGCTTATTTTTCTTAAAATCAAAAATTCAAACCTACAAGAAAACAAGTTACAAATATATTTTGGTGCACCATAACTACAAGACATGCCACCCAAAACAATTGTATATATTGAATCATAATAAAATATCGATATCCAATCATCAATTCTTCTTCAACAACAATAAATTTAGATTTTTTCCTAAACTTTATAAATCATAAAATACCTATAAATTAAACCATTGGACAATATTAAACACATGATCAATCGGAATTCCTTTTCAAATTCAACATATACCGGTGTCAACCTTATTAATATGATTCATAAAACTTCAAAGGCATAACAACAACAACAATAAAATAATAATAATAAGGATAACAATAATAACGACAATAACAATAATAATCTCGATTGCATATTGAATGATCTTGATTGCACCTGTTTAATATTGAGCAGGCGTATTTGATAGGCTAATAATCCTAATGATTTCCTAAACGACGACTTACAATGACCTTGGCATTAAATAATAAATCAATAGCCAATGTGTTATGCTTATGAATAGCCTATTTGTATATATCTATCTATTTGTCTGTTTTAACTTATATACAACATATATCGTGGATAATCATATTATTAAAGTCTAAATATGTTTTGTCAAATTTGTGTCTATGCATAAAGGTGGACTCACAGGCAGGAGCTAGCAACACTCAAAAAGGAGAGTGCAGCTTGAATCCACAAATGTTCTGTGTTACAAGTTTGCTTGGTTTCAAGTCTCAATCGTTTTTGCTTAGGCATTGATCTGTAAGAGCAACTACCAAACTCGATATTTTCGTTCAAAATTCTCTCTTTTTTTTGCTTTTTTGGAGAATCCTTTAACTGATAGATTGATATGTCGGCAGCCATTTATATTTGTTAATCTTCTTCAAATGAGATGGAAGATAATTACGCATATAGGGGAATACATTGTTGACTTTTGTTTACGTTACGTGTATCATAAATTAAGTTATCATGAGTACTAAGTGACAACTGGAACTGATTTCCTCACAAAGAAGGTTCAATTTGAGCATAGGCTCTTCATATTGCAAGTATGAATGCTGCAATCATCGTCATCTTTCTCTCTTTTTTTTTTTTTTTTTTAAGAAATCATATTTTACGTTTCTTTTTTTTTTAGGGAAAAAAAATTGAAACATGTGAGAGTTTTACCCTGTAGTATATTTTTGCTTTACACTATAATATGTTAGAGCTTTATATCGTATTAGTTAGAAATAAAAAGTTCTAGTTTCTATGAATGTGAAAGCAAAAAGGCCTTAAAATTATTCTTAACTACAGACACCTAGTAGATTTGCTTTTAGGTCTCTGTCGTCATATAGTAAAATGAGTAGTATTTAACACCTTAATTTCATTTTCCAAACAATAGATATGTTATTTATCAGTGCTAATTGTCCTTACAAAGTAATTGTGATACTTAAATATAACTGTTAAGTGTTGGCAAAATAAAAGAGAAGGGAAAAGTAAAGGGCTTTTTAGGCCTATATAAGGAGCCCAAGGCCTCAGTTTCAATTTGCTTAAAAGTACTTCAAGCTATTGTAGACATGAATCTTCATTACCCCTCTATATTATAGAGTGGTAGAACAAAATAGTAAACAAGAGTACAATTTGAATTAGGAATTCAAGTCTTAATACCAGCTTACTTAGCAAATTCAAAATGATAATTATTTATGATTTTCTTTCTTAATTCTTACGCTTCACATAATTTTGCTCCTAACTTTTGCTTGTAACTTTTTATTAGATGCAATTTGAGCCATATTACTTGGAAAAAGTAAGTATTATTACATATATTTGCTTCTTTAATTCACTTCTTGAACCTAAAACATATTTACACATAACAATTCTTGGAAAAAAATGTGTTAATGTGTAAATTTAGGGACTTAGGAATCACTTTTCTAATTATAACTCGTATATTATCACAAAATCATAATAATCATTATGACAAATTCAATGCATACTCATTTAATTACCAATTATCAAGTGATGCAAAGTAATAAATCCATTTCATCGTAAAAGCCCCACAAAACATGAACATAACATTTCACAATTCTCTAGTTTGCAACCTATGTGAAATGAATTATTAGCACATTATACCATAAAACTTAACAACATCGTTCATGCAAATAAAGGGGCTGTTTAGTGTTGTTTTCAAAATAGGTGAAAATGTTTTCGTTTTAAAAAATAAGAATTTTTTAAAAATTATGCTGAAAGTGTTTTCAAAATTTTTGTCTCGAAAAATATACGAAAATATTTTTAAAAATTTTGAAAACAAAAACAAACGAGGCTAAAATATCAGCATATCATGTTGTAAAACTTAATCAACATCATTCTTTCTCACTCCACTGTACTCCTCCCCTGCGATGAATTCGCTTCCTTCTAAAATTTGGCTATTGGAATCTCAACTGATACTCTAACTTGCCAACCATAATGCGTAAGTGGAAACTACTACCGTAACTTTGGTTATGATCTTCTCTTTATATGGATATACATAGGTATATGCATATGACACATTAAACAATATTTATTATGGATAAATTTATATAATTATATATTTTAATTTTAATTATTTCTCAACTTGTCTCTCTATCTAAAATTAAGTAGTAGAATTATATAAATAACTCAATCAATATAATATTCAACCTTTTTTGTGTACATTTTAGTTGAATATTTTTTTTTCACAACATAATTGATTAGGAGAAAGGTTTCTTCAACTTATAAACCTTCCATCAAACAAATATAATGTTAAAAAAAAAAAATCCAAATACTCAATCATGAACCAATAATAGGTCTGAATATAAATGTTTATTGGTTTGAAAATTAATCCACATTTTTGTGTCACTACAAAAATGCCTAAAGTGGGACATGTAAAAGCACTTTTACGGTTACCTGATCAAAACTCTATCAACGACCATCATTGTTATGAAAATTGAATATTGTGTACTGTATATATTAATCAAGGAACGAGAGCATTAGTTGTTACAAAATAAAACTGATCAACAATATATCTTTATTTATATATATATATAAAAGATTATAATTTTTTTTATTATCATAATGAAATAAGATTATAATCTTTTTATTTCCATTATTGAAAGAAGTTTATAATTATGTCAATTTTGATGATGAAATAAGATTATAAAATTATTCATTTACAAAAATTGTTAACGTTATAATTATGATCATCTTTATGATAATGAAATAAAATTATGATTATATTCATTATCATAAAGATCTATAACTTTATGATTATTATAATCTTTATTATTAATAAAATTAGATTGTGAAATATATAATATATAATTATAAGAATTAATTACATAATTATAGTTGCTTGTTTTAATTGTTTTTTAATTTATTCTTTTATTTTTAGAAACTACAAATATGTCATTTAAATTTGAAAAACCTAAAGCATGTTCTGCCACCATCAATGTCGGAATCAACGTTGTGGACTTACCAATTTTTAATCACCCAACGTGTTGCCGCCTTAGCTTCTGACAGACAAAACAGTCGAGCTAACCAAAAGAATCCACGAAGCCTGCACCCTCTACGTACGAAGGCCCGTCACGATAGAGCCCTAACAACCTTGTTCTAAATCCATTTACAAAATTACAGTGCAAGGCTCGAATTATTGGACTGTGCTTGAAAATAAAGAGTGTAAGATTACCTCCATAGTCCTTGAGCATAATCACTGGTTGAGCCCTTGAAAATCTCAGTTCTTTTCATGCAATGGAGAAATAAGCCCAAGTGCCTCAAGAAAACTGGAATTGAATGATCTGTAGGTATTGGCATAGCAAAAAATTTTCAATATTTTGTTGTCAAAGCCAGATGTCATAATAAATGTACCTTTTTTGGAACAACATTGCAGAAAGTATATTGATAAAGCAAGGCAATTACGTCTTGGAGTTGGCAATGCCGAAGTTATCCATGATTAGTTTGTTCGAATGCAAGCCAAAAAGTCAAACTTCTTTTACATGATGGATGTTGATGACAAAGCACGGATAAAAAATTGGTTTTGGGCTAACGCAAGAAGTCAAGCAGCATACGAGGAGTTTGGTGATGAGTTACTTTTGATACAACATACTTGACGAACAAATATAATATGCCTTTTGCACCTTTTGTAGAGGTGAACCATCATGGTCAATCAATCTTGTTTAGATGTGCATTATTATTAAATGAAGATGCTTCTACTTTCATTTGGTTGTTTAATACATAGCTTGCATTCATGTCTAGAAGTGCTTTGAAGGCTATAATTACTGATGAAGATAGAGCAATGTAAAAGACAATTAAAGTTATATTCTTGAACTCTCGACATTGTTTGTGTCTATAGCATATAACGAAAAAGCTACCAATAAAATGAGGAGGTCATCCATTGTATAAACTAATAAAAGCAACAATGTAAGCTTCCGCTTACAATTCTTTAACTTGTGAAGAACTTGAAGAAAGTTGGATGTAATTTATTAGTAAATTTAAGCTTCAAGAAAATAGATGGTTAAGAAGTTTGTATGAAGAGCAATATCAATGGATCTTGGCTTATGTGAAAGACACTTTTTGGATAGGAATATCAACTACACAATACAGTGAAAGTGTGAATTCATTGTTTGATGGGTATGTAAATTTGAAAAGGATACTGATTAGATAGTTTGTTGAGTAATATGACAATGCACTAAGAGACAAGATTGAGAAGAAAAATTGTATGAACTTTTAGTCTTTCAACACATTGATTCCATGTGTTACTCGTTTTCAAATAGAAAACAATTTCAATAAGAATATACCAGTGAAAAATTCAAAGAATGCAAACAAAGTTAACTAGAAAACTTTATTATGAAATTTTTAGTGTTGTTGAGAATGTTGGATCTTTTGACATATGTGAGCTTACATTTGTCGGAGAATAAAGTAAAAAAGTTCTTTTCGTCGTTCATTTTGATAAGAAGAATTTTGAAATTCGATATGTTTGTCGCTTGTTTAAATTCAAAAGGATCATATATAAACATGCAATCACAATTCTTGCTAAATTAGGAATGACATGTGTTCTAGCAAAATACATTCTATCACCATGAAGAAATAATTTAATAAGGCGTCACACGAGTTAATGTAGGGTTTAATAATTGGAGTGGCAATGTTGAGGCTCAAAGATGTGATAAGTTTGAAAAAAATTTGATAAAATTGTGGATTGTGTTGTGATGTTTGATGAGAAGTACACAAAGCTATGAAATTTATTAGATGATTTTTGATAAAAATTATGTAAATGAAATAGATTGTGGTATGAAACAATCTAGTCACTCGACCATGCGTAAAATTAGTGATAATATTGAGATTTTTCTCCAAACTAATAATAAAAACAAAAAGCTCCTTAGTCCTTTGGTTGTTCGCACCCATGGCAGCCCACCTTAAAGTAGGAACGTCTTCAAGGTTGAAAGCAGACTGGGGTTTGAATTTCATGAAAATAGACAATTATTGATGGAAACTTATATATATATATATATATAATGCATCTGTGAATTGTATTTTCAGAGTTACACCAAATAACAATTTGTGACGAGGAGTGATGAAGATGATACTGAAGCATTTATGTCATCTTACACCCTGCTTGATGCTAAACAAAAGGATACTTGCATCCAAGTATGTGAAGAGATTTAGTGTTTTTGAACGTAAAAACTTATTCATGTTAAATTCTTATTTTATCAATCGTATCATTGTAGGAGCAATTAGCGCAAGTGATTGTACCATATAATTTGTATGTAGGACAAATTTCAACATTCTAACTAAATATACTTGACTTTTTGAATTTATAGTTCACATTTTTGGCTTATCCAAACATAGGGCATAATCCTCAAGGTAAAAGAAGTTGTAAATTTATTCTCTTTTTGCATCAATTTATTATGATGTTTTTTGTTTTTTGCTTAGAACAAGTTTCTTTCCTTCTACTCAACTTGCAAGTGATCAAAGCATTATTTATATTTGGACCATTTCAATTGCTAGAGAAAATTTGAGGTATTTTTTTTTATTATTATTTTTCATTCAACATTTGGACTTGTAGTTACCATCGTGCCTTTAGATGTTGGACTTATTTATTCTCCATTCATCTTTTTTTTTTCCCCTATAACAGGAGCAAAGTGTCTTGTTGAAGAGATTGATTTAACTTCGTAATGTCTTCAAGATAAACTTGGTTTATGTGATACCAAGTTTTTTGGGTGCAAACTTACCAACGGAAAGCGTTTTGGTGTGTTAATTGCAAACAATTATTCAATTGGACATGTGTATAGATAAAAGAATTTATTAATCAGACAATTATATTTTTAATATTTTTAGTTTGATGAAATCTTTATTTGAAATTTTCTAAAAATGATCTTTATTTGACAAAAAAAAAAAAAAAAGAGACAACATCGTATTATATGAATATGTATAT